>JARQZK010002889.1:647500-670000 GCA_030704885.1 Cynegetis impunctata
CGGTTCCCCTAATTCGATTAGTGGAGTAGATAGATTGAAGCCACGTATTCATTCTCCTTCACATTCTCTTGAAGATGGCTTCACAAAAAAAGACGAAACGTCGAGATCGAGGCTAAATGAATCTGATTAATATTATTTGAAATATAAGCATGTATGAAAGGCAGCGGATTTTTGTTTTTTACCCATGGTCAATCAGTCGAAGTGAATTAACGTTGTTCGGTTTTTCCAAGTGGAAAAATTGGATTATTTTTTCGTTTTACGTTCACTGCATTGCCGAACATAAAAAATAAAACTATAACATCAATTAATCACATTTTTAAAGAGGTATAGATAAAAAGCTCTCGTGTAGGCCGATTTAATTTTTACATTTCGAAAATTCATCTATCTTTTGTAGAAAATTTGTATTATAATTACCTGCTTAAGACCGCATATTCAAACATGTGCCAGAAACACTACTCAGATATAGAGAAACAGGGCGTTAAAGTTTTGAGAAAACAAGGGACATTTTATGTTATGAAAAAAGTTTTTAAATTTTTGTCGATGGCGTTATTGCAGAAATATAGATGAATATTTTTTTCAATGAAAATAGTAGACCTCTTGATGTGAAAATTAATTCCATGATGTTTTGTAATTTTTGGGTTAATTGAGTTTCGTGTTTTTTTGTACAATGTACAATTTCTCGTAAAAAAAAGTGTTACATGACCATACCGCTAACAGCTTAGAAAGTAAATGTGCGAAAACTATTGAGTATATATTTTGAAATCCTGGATTATTTGGGATTATTCAATAAATTTGAAATTAAAGGTCAAATAAGTAGGTAATTTATCAATATTTTTGTGGAAGGAAACAAAAAGAAAACCAATTCACTTAAATCAAAAAGGACATTTTGAACATGATTTTCATTTTTGAAAAGGCGACGTTGTACTATATATTAATTCAAATATATTCCGTTATAATCGTCTGTGACAAAAATAAAAAATTATTTCATATCGAAAAAATGCTCCTGGATGCGTAAATTTGATAATAAAATATATGGTGTTCTCGAACACCTATCTTTATCAATTTTTTTTCATTAAACCACCACATAGAATTGTATTGCAAAAATGAAAGTAAATTTTTAGCAGGTTTTCACTTTGAAAACCTGCTTATTAAAATGGGTGCAATTAGTAAAGTTGGACCTAGGACCAAGATAGTTTTCTGTTTCATGACTTTTTTTGATGGTTGGCACCAAATACTCAATTTCATATATCTATATATATATATATATATATATATATATATATATATATATATATATATATATATATATATATAAATATATATATATATATAAATAAATAAAAATAAATATATATATATAAAAATATATATATATATATAAATATATATATATATATATATATATATATATATATATATATATATATATATATATATATATATATATATATATATATATATATATATATATATATATATATATATATATATATATATATATATATATATATATATATATATATATATATATATATATATATATATATATATATATATATATATATATATATATATATATATATATATATATATATATATATATATATATGTTTGTATGTATGTATGTAAGAGCTTATGTATTTTCAAGTTGTTTACCCGATAGAGGGCGCAATTTTGAAACAATAGGGTTGAAAGTTTGTGAATAGGTAATTTTGTATGATATCTTGGATGGGATTATTTTTGGTTCGAATTGGTTCGGGGTGTTGACCCCCCTGGGGGGAAAATAAATCTTGTTTATACGATAAACGGCGCAATTTTGTAGCAATAGGGTTGAGAGCTTGTATCTAGGTAGTTTTGTATGATATCTTGAATGTAATTGGGTTTGGTTCGAATTGGTTGGGGGGTTTGAAGCTCCGGGGAAAGAAATAAAACTTGCTAACACGATAAAGGGCGCAACATATATATATATATATATATATATATATATATATATATATATATATATATATATATATATATATATATATATATATATATATATATATATATTTATATATATATATATATATATATATATATATATATATATATATATATATATATATATATCTCAACACAGGAGGATTTATTTTCTTGTGTTTTCTTGCTGTTGGTACTATTTGATTTTCACAGATCTAATGATTTCTTCCTCACGAATTCGAATACGAAGTCAAACACTTCCGAATAAGTAACTCTTCGCTTTGCTAAACTCGTCACACAAAATGCCAGAGGCCTAGTGTTGCACCCTGGTAATAAAGTAGAAGATGGAAATTAGTAACGAAAGAAAACTAGCTTCTGCTATAGAGGGGATGACTTCTGCCAGAAGTTAGACAAAAGATTGAAATTGAGTTAATAACTTTTGAAAGCTGGTCCCTTATTTTCCTATAAAATGATAGACTATTGCACTGCATTCAGTTGAGTTAATAACTCTTTAAAGCTAAACGCTATAGAAGCTATCATATCTAAAACTATTGATATTTGTGGTTGTATTTTCCTCGAAAGCAATAGACTGTTTTACCTACTGTTTGGAGTTGAGTTGAAAACTCTTGACGGCTGGATACTATAGAAGTTCTTTAGACATTTTTAGTCGTATCTTTGCTAACACGATAAAGGGTGCAATTTTTGAGCAATAGAGTTGAAACTATGTAAATAAGTATTTTCGTACGATATCTTGGATGGGATTTGTTTTGGTTCGAATTGATTGGGAGGTTGACTGAGGGAAAAATAAATATTGTTTACACGATGAAGGGCGCAATTTTCAAGCAATGGGGTTGAAAAATTGTAAATAGGTAGTTTCCTATGATATCTTGAATGGGATTGGTTTTGGTTCGAATTGGTTAGGGGTTTGACCCCCCAGGGGGAAAATAAATCTTGTTCACACCACAGAAAGCGCAATTTTAAAGCAATATGGTTGAAAGTTTGTATCTAGGTAGTTTTCTACGATATCTTGAATTGTATTGGTTTTGGTTCGAATTGGTTGGGGGATTGCTGGTTGATCCCCCGGAAAAGGAAATAAACCTTCTTTACACGATAAAGGGCGTAATTTTGGGGCAATAAGATTGAAAGCTAGTGAGTAAGTAGTTTCGTATGATATATATTTATATATATATATATATATATATATATATATATATATATATATATATTTTTATATATATATATATATATATATATATATATATATATATATTATATATATATATATATATATATATATATATATATATATATATATATATATATATATATATAATATATATATATATATATATATATATATATATATATATATATATATATATATATATATATCTACACAGGAGGATTTATTTTCTTGTGTTTTCTTGCTGTTGGTACTATTTGCTTTTCACAGATCTAATGATTTCCTCACGAATTCGAATACGAAGTCAAACACTTCCGAACAAGTAACTCTTCGCTTTGCTAAAATCGTCACACAAAATGCCAGATACCTATTGTCGCACCCTGGTAATGAAGTAAAAGATGGAAATTAGTAACGAAAGAAAACTAGCTTCTGCTATAGAGGGGATGACTTCTGCCAGAAGTTAGACAAAAGATTGAAATTGAGTTAATAACTTTTGAAGGCTGGTCCCTTATTTTCCTATAAAATGATAGACTATTGCACTGCATTCAGTTGAGTTAATAACTCTTCAAAGCTAGACGCTATAGAAGCTATCATATCTAAAACTATTGATATTTGTAGTTGTATTTTTCTCGAAAGCAATAGACTGTTTTACCTACTGTTTGGAGTTGAGTTGAAAACTCTTGACGGCTGGATACTATAGAAGTTATTAAGACAAGATCTTTAGACATTTTTAGTCGTATCTTCCTCGAAAATTATAAACTGTTGCTCTGTATGGTCATCAGGTATCAGGACTAGAAATTAATACATTTCGATTCGTATTTTTCCCAAAAATATCAGGCTATTGCACTGTATGGAGTTGAGTAAACAAATCTTGAGAGCTAGATCCTATAGAAGCCAGGCGCGGATCCAGGCCCGACTTGGGGGGGGGGGAACTTTCATATATTCAAAAGCCAAAAGGTACTGGTATTTTGGGTAATGGTAAATTGAGTAGCTCCCATTAAAAACAATTAGGTGGGTCCTGGGCCATTTGGGGGGAACGTTCCCCCACTTCCCCCCCCTCCCCTCTGGTTTCGCGCCTGATGGAAGCTATCATGAATAAATCTATAGATATTTTTATATTCAGTAGTTTGCACTGCTAGTCGCCTATCAAATGTACATCCGTGCGCTCCTTCAGTATGCAAGTGTGGAAGTAGTCTTAATCTCTTCGCTTGACTATGTAGAAACATAATTTTGCTAGTTGCACTCTCAAAAATGGTGCGTTTGGGCGCTGCGGGCCAAAAACAAAATGGCCTTCATCAGAAACATGTTTTCCTATTTATATCAGTAACCGTTGAACATACGAAAAATGTTGTCGAACAAAAAATGTATCCTGACAAATTGTGCATAGAAAAGGTGCCTACAACTTTCTTTGTATAACTAACCGTTTTCTCAAAAAAATTACTTTTGTAAAAAGAAATATTAAGAAATGAAAAATTCGAAGTTTTAGGGTTTTACAAGCACATATTTAAAGTTTTTGAAATTTTTTACATGTTCACCGATTTATTAAAATAATAACTGTATTAAACTTCAATAAATTAACAAATATACCATTTTTATGATTTTTTTATGTAGGAAATGGAAAGAGAAAAGAGACATTTCTTGAAAAGCTCTAATTTGTAATAAAAATACTGTTGAAGAAATACAATGTTACAGGATTACATAATATGTTAAATTTTCAAATACGATCAATATCACTGTCAATGCCAATTTCACTCAAACCTAGATCTTCATCATTGTCTTCCTGGCATTCTCCCGTATTGTTGCAATGGTCAGGATCACCTTCGCACTTGCACATTTCAGCACATCATTTGACTGACACGTACAGTTATTATTGTAATAAATCAGTGAACATGTAAAAAATTTCAAAAACTTTAAATGTGTGCTTGCAAAACCCTAAAACTTCGATTTTTTTATTTCTTAATATTTCTTTTTACAAAAATATTTTTTTTGAGAAAACGGTTAGTTATACAAAGAAAGTTGTAAGGACCTTTTCTATGCAAAATCTGTCACGTTACATTTTTTGTTCAACAACATTTTTCGTATGTTCTCGGTTACTGATATAAATAGGAAAACATGTTTTTGATGGCGACCATTTTGTTTTTGGCCCGCAGCGCCCAAACGCACCATTTTTGAGAGTGCCACCATCAAAATTATGTTTCTACATGGTCAAGCGAAGAGATTAAGACTACTTCCACACTTGAGACTATGCGTGCAATGGAAACTTTGTTTTATAACCGTGGAAGGTTAGGTTGAAGATAAGATATCGTTAAACTGTATTTCTATTAAAAAACAAATAGATTGAATGTTGTGATTTTTATATGAAAGTAGTTACTTTTTCTGGGAATAACTAAGTCAAACTCTGTGTGAAGTGACTTTTTCATCATGAAATATCATTTCCACAACATTTTTATTTTATTTTAGGGTACCTATCTATCCCACTCAGTGAGTAAGAACTCTCTACATGAGCTGCTCTCTCAGCAAAATGTCAGTCGCTTTAAAGTTGCCTACTGCACATTTTTGTGTGGTTTTCAAGATTCACATCGTTTTAGTTAAGTGATTGTATTTTGGTGTCACGTGCTTTAAAAAATACTGCATAGTATATCTTGCTCAAACTATCAATGTATGAAAAATAAAAGCTCGAGTTGGTGTCACTTTCCACTACCTCTATAACTTCATTTCATTCAGTTTATAATTTCAGTTAATTCGCTGCTAGATGATCAATGTCTGAAATGTATATGTGAAACTTCGACTGGATGTACAGCTGACCCATGTAACACGCAACGGTGTCAAGCAATTGAAACTGGAAATTATGGCTGTGCTTGTGGCTTCTTCGGAATAACACCGTCATACTGGATATCAGCTAACAGGCCTTATTTGCCTGGGACATATGAAAATGAATCGCATAAGTTTATAAATTGTGTTGAAAGCAAACGTTGTTCGATAATGACTGTGCAGAATAATATGGGAAAAAACGCTAAGGTGAGTATTTATTTTCAATAAATATTACGTTCCTGAGAAAAAAATTATATTAGACCAAAATGAATTGATCACATGGTTGACAATTAAAACTTGTTGCTTTTCATAAAACAATCTGAATGTTTCGGATTATTTTGGACCTCATCGATATTGTCTATCAAGCAAGTGTGTTGTAGAATAATACATAATATCCGCCCATCTTTCAGAGGAAATATCGTATATACCTAATACCTATCTATATACATAAAAACACCATCTTCCACTCAACCGGTCCATACTCCTTCAGTTAAAGTAAAAACATCTAGCTGTCGATGGCTTGAGCGATTTCACATTGATATATTATTTCGATGTATCACCCAATTTTCCACGTGTACCTGGCTATACAGTGTGACGTTGTGGTATGTTTACATACTACAGTATTATGTGTGCAAGATTGACACATTCGTTTCATAAACAATACTAGTGAAACCCCAGCAGCCTTTTGCTTCAGTTATTTGTTGGCGATAATCTTTAAAGATGAATGGGAATAGCATGATGTCGAAACTCATGTAGCTAGCACACTTGGATATATTTTTGATAAATTCCGTTTTTTCGAATATTACATTTAGGTATATATATATATATATATATATATATATATATATATATATATATATATATATATATATATATATATATATATATAATGGTTAGCAGATGCTCTATACCGTAATATTATAGGATACTCGGTCTAGGAATCAGTGATACTCTTTTATATCAACCCAGCTTTCTGTAAGTTTAATTACCTTTTTCAAGGTTCTATGATATGAAAATATTACAATTAAAAAAACAAGGTACTGAAGAAACAACACAACTTACCACCAACGTGGTTTTTTATTTTAGGAGATTTGCACAGAACGAAAAACGTACGTGAATATAATGAATAAAACCATTGTGATAATGTATTCGGACATCAATTTTCAACCGATGCTCAAGTTCATTGATTCAATGTATTATTATTGATTGCTTGATGTTCAAGTGATTATATCAATCCCCGAGAGGCATTAATTTCATCACCTGGATTTCAAAACAAAGTACATTCTACTAATGACCATTGTGTATCAGTCAATCACCATCCAGCATGATATTAATGTACTCTGTACATCAACCGATCAACTGCAGTAGTTGAATTAAGGAACTCAGGACATTGACTCAATCACCGATACATTAATTCTAAGCCATGCGCACAATGACTTTCGAACATCGTTCAATGTTCGGAGACGTTACTATAATGTAAAAACACATCTATCTGAGCATACAGGTTGCACCTTTTGTTTCCATAAAAAAAATAGACTACACACATATATATATATATATATATATATATATATATATATATATGTATATATATATATATATATATATATATATATATATATATATATATATATATATATTATATATAGATATATATATATATTATATATATATATATATATATATATATATATAAATATATATATATATATATAATATATATATATAAATATATATATATATATCTATATATATATATATATATATATATATATATATATATATATATAGTGACAGGTATATAATTGCAAATAGAGAAAAAATGTCTATATATTGTTGCTAATAATGCTCGGAATTTTAATGGCACTGTCGAACGAATTCGTTTCAAAGATAACTACAAACAGACACAAAAGATTCATTGAATTGAAATAATACAATTTATTCTTCAAATATTGACATAAGATATGTGTTTTACTGTATACAATTCCTGGATTGAGGTTTAAAAAAAAGTATTCAATAAACGACCAAAACATAATACTTTCTGGAGAAAAACTTAAATTGGAAACATAAATAATATTTGTACAACTATTAACAGCTCTTATAACATTGAAAAACTTATATCTTATTCCATCGAAGTATGTATACTCTCCTTGAATTTTTGTTATATCTTCACCAATTGCGAACACAAAAGATTGAATTGAAGTTTTCTTCGAATTCAAAAAGTATATCCATTCTTCAATTTCTTGTGGTGTTTTTGCAAGATATAAAAATGAGTGCTGTAAGTGAAAATTTTTTGTTATGCATTTTTCCAGTAATATCTTTCTTTACAACTTTGTTGGTGGCTGCCCCATCTCGCTCATCTGGAAATAAAAATATATTATGGTCGAAAATGAAAAAGGTGAATTTCAGATTTTAGAAAACTGATTTTTTTTTTCATTGGGACTCTACTTTTTAATGAAATAAGTATGTTATGAACTTTAAATATGATGTTCACGAAATATGTATCAAATTATTCTGAAGCTGTCATTTGATTTCATAACAAATGAAAAAGTGTTCTCTTTCAACCCTGTGACTAAAACAACCATCTGACATAGAATAATAATATCAAGCTCTTTTTGAACTACTAACATCAGCATCACGGGGTGAACACTATTCACTGAAATATACAATCTACACAAGCAGATACTTACTTTCCTCGATATTTTCAATTTCCAATGGGCCTAGTAAAAACTCAATCGCCTTGTCTTTGACATTGCCATTGAACAGAAATGCAATGATTTTGGCACTTCTTTTTCACAGTTTTTGAGAAAAAAATTATCATTTTCGTTCTTCACGGTTGAGTCCATTATCAATCTAGAAGTAAAGTTATAATAGTTAGTTGCAACTATAGCTATATTATATTGAATGTTATAGGTAATACATGAAATTATACAAGATTAAATTAAAAATCATGAAAAATATACTAGTTGACCATGAACAAGTTAATATATTACATAAAGAGAACAAGGAAAATTCTTCAATAATTTTAAAAAAAACATACCTACGCCACAGTTGCAAAGTAGACATCTTATGTCAGAAAGTTTGTATTCTAGCGACGGGTTTCTGCATTTTCGATCTCTGCGGTGAATTGTTGGTTTCCAATATCTTTGGTGGAGGGCGCTCTGGGTTGTCATACAGATAGTTGTCCGACCATGATTTATATTGGGGAAAAGTAAATACTGAATATATATGAAGGTGCTTGGAATATTTCGATTTCCACTTCAGATCTAGATCACACTTACAAGTATGATCACAACCTGCAATAAATGATTATTTTTCAAGATGATGTTGAAATAGTGGAGACCGTCAAATTTTAGTAAATAGTAGATTTTTTGTGAGTACAATTTTCTTTTCAGTACTTAATTTACTGAATTTACAAGGGTATTTAGCAAAACAATGTATGAGCAAGTTTCATTATTGAGCATACTATTTCTTATAGCAAAATTTATAGTAGTTCGCCAAATAATATAAAAATTGTTCAAAATGCAATATATTTATATATTTTCACTATAAGTGCTCGGAACACGCCATGTTTTCATTCTTTCGTCTCTTTCAACACTGTTCAGTAGTACTACTTATTTTTTTGAGATTATATTCTGGCAAAAAATATTTTCGTAACTTTTATTCAAATGTTATAAAAAACTGACAAGATTCAAAAAATACAGTTACTGTACTTACCACCTTCTAAAGAAACTGCTTCCACAAAAATTTACTTATACACAAATAACACTTGACCGTTTGGCTGTTAGCGTTAGATAGATACTCGTTTAGCGAATTAGGCGGAAATTTGGCATATTTACGTTGAGACGGTGGGGGTGCAGCCAGAAATTCATCAATCCATGATTCTTTAAGCATTGTCCCAATGCTCTCGGACATTGACCGAATGACCGAAATACATTAGGTGATAAACGCAGTGCATTGCTATGATGAACTATACATAGGTTAATGTTTTCAATCATTAATGTTATGCCTATTGAACATAGCTTTATTAAAAGAGGGATTATGACAATGTGTCGTGATGATTAAAGTTACATAGTATTGATCACTATGTAGTCATTATCTTGATGTATTTTTCACATTGCTCTGATGTAAATAACATTATAAAGATGACTTTTTTCATTAGATTCATGATTCAATTACATTATCATAATGACATAGATTTCATTATAACAACAAAATCGTTGATTGATCAATCACAGAAATTCATTATTATCAATAAATTTTGGACATTGTCCTAATGAAAAATACGTTATGATAATGAATATGCGGTCAATCATTGGCAGTGATTGATATCAGGCTCATTATTATTTTCTGTGTGATAACAATTTTCTTTTTATATAATCTAGTCAATTATTTCTTATGCAAAGATATAAACTCTAAAACATTCAGGTACTCTTATACTATACTTAAAAATCTCAAAAATGTCCAAATAAATCACAAGTTAACAATTCATCAAATTATAACAGCAATATTAATATATCAATTAAAACCAACAAGTTAGTGTTTGTTGCATAGAGTTTCATTTCATTTATTTCATTGTTCTTCTGTGAAGTTACCAAGCTCAGATGTCTGCTCACGGGATGATGGAAGTGATGTCTTAGATAGTTCTATTAAATAGGAGTATATGTTATAGAGATAACTGGAATTATGTTTAGTATTCATCACACTATCAGCCAAAGATATAGCTACCATTTCTAGAAAAAGTCTCTTATTATAATGGGGTCCCATGTAGGTACAATAATTTTATGTGTGAATCATTGATAACATGCTCAATTTTATTAACATGTAAAGCCAAGACAAAAGTTCCTATATTCCTTTTGGCATCACTCTTATGTGCGGATATTTTCGACTTCATCCATTGTGAGGTATGTCCCTAAGATCTATCACAATTGCCACAAGGTATAATATAGACGACTCCAGATTCACATTCTTCTTTCTCTTTATATTTAAATCTACAAAAAACTAAAGTGTGTAAGGTATGTTTTATAGTGTTTATAATTGTCAAACACTGAAACTTTCTGAAGATTCATTAGAAAGTAGAGGAAGTTAACACCATACCTTTTATATACCTTTACTTTCTAATAAAATCTCTCAGAGCTATTATTTGAGAATGCATATTTTTCATGCTCTAAACCTTCTCTTTAACACAACCATTCCGTAAAGAAAATTGTCTAAAAAGCTTATAGCTTCTAGTAGAGAAAACTTACGAAGAATGGACAAGCAATAAAAGTGAGTAGGGATTAAAATTGTGACGTCACACGCGTTTGGTTTTGTTTGGCGTATTTTCGATACTGGATTCAAACATTTATATCTTATTTTATATAACTTTATAATTACAGCAAAATAAAAAACTTAAATTATTTTTGTTATAAAACGTATAAGTACATGATCTTTCCATTTATCACAAAAATTATTTTTTTTTTGCAAAAAACCAATTCAACAATAACATATTGTACAAAAAGAGATTTGTACGTCGACCAACTATGCCCTGCCTGACTTTGCAAATATCAATATAAGAGGTTCGGTGAGTCGGATAGGCTCACCTTCGTTGTCACCTCTCAAGACAATTTCCTGACTAAAGCAGAGAATAATTGTTTCTACCTACTATTTATAGCAGTTAGGTTTTTTATACAGCATTTCATTTATTCATTAAGTTGATTGAGTGAATGAAATTGAAATTTTGATTTTTCCCTACATCACAGAAGAAAATCCATCAGCTTGCTCAACAGCAAATCGGTGGTATTCTGCTGTTTCATGTTTCTCAAAAGTTTCTTTCGAGTTCTTGCTATTAGTGAACAGTTTCTGATGCACGGCGCCTCTTTGAAGTAGCAGGTTATGTGACGCGCTTTATGTATACTTTCTAATGTTTTCTTGTAGTTACAGTTAGCTTATTTTATCATGCATGCCCTAAGGTGAGATGTTGGAAATGATATAAATGCTCCCTTCATTATTTTACTTCAACCGTACCTTGACAATTAATGATAATATTGGTGTTTGAACCCATGGAACCCCTCTCCCATACCTACGTCCTTGGCAGCTACATATTATTAATAATTTATTCTATTTCAGCTCATATTGTCGATTATATTTTTGGCATGAATAGTAAAACTTTTTGTTCCAGGATTGTGACCAAAACAAAGTTATTGACTGTGATGATTATGTGCTAATACATGTATATGGACCAGGAAACTGTGTGAATGCTTCTTTGGAAAAAGAAAAATTGATAAGATATAATACTTGCATGGATAGAGAAGTACAAAAAACTAACGAAACTCTAATTATACAGTTTCATCAAAATACACAGAAAAAACCCACCTATGGGACCAGTCATTACAAACGTAAATAGCCTCTGAACAAATTAGCTTTTCTCTTAAACCTAATACTTGAAAACATGATAAATTTTAAACCTCCTCACACAGTAAAAAATTCAATTGAACTCACCCAAAACTAAAAAACCTAAAAATGCCAAATAATTGCAGTCTTATTTCGTTTGACGTTACTCACTTGTTTCTTTACACCTCTAATAAAGAATGCTTTGAAATCATTGAAAAATTATTGCTGAAACACAGGATAAACTTAATTATCAAAGAATAAATTATTACACTTTTCAACGTATGTATTGAAGAAAACTATTTTCAACACCATCATTCATTTTATTAATGACTAGCAATGGGCTCTTTTTAAGTCCTCTTTTAGCCGGAATATTCATGTCAAATCTGGAAGATAATTTTATAAAAACTAAATTCTCAAAGCACACTATTTTTCGGTATAGATATGTAGATGATATCTTAGTAGGATTCACTGGAAATCACACAAACTTAGTATATAGCTTGAATCATTTAAATAGTATACACCCTAACATAAAATTCACAATTGAAAAGGAAATGGATAGTAAAATTAATTTTCTGGACATCCCCATATTCAGAAAAGAAAAAAAAATAACTTTCGATATCTTCAGAGAACCCACCTTTACAGATAGTACTATACCTAAATATTCCAACCACCCTACTTCATATAAATTAGCAGCATATCGGCCAATGATACCTAGAGCTGTATCTCTTCCACTTGAAGCAGATAGGCAGAATACAGAACTCGAAAAAATTAAACAACTAGCAAGGAATAATGGTTAGGACAAAGCTACTATAAACTCTTCAATAAATAAAAAAAAAACAAATAACACTTAAACAAATATACCTACACATCAAATTACCAAAACAAACATATACATCATTAACTAATTTTGGTTGAATTTCCAACAAAATCGGTAACTTACCCTCCAAAAATAATATGGAAGTAGCTTTCAAACTTCCACAACAAATCTCTCAATTGTTTTAATAAAACTAGACCTAATCAAGAATCCGGAGTTTATAAGCTTAGTTGTATTGAGTGTTATAACTGTTATATAGGATAAAATTTTGCGAAATATTTCCTAGATTCAGGTAACACTTCTCCAGACATAAACAATATAAAAATTTTGCATACAGCTCCGGCTCCGAAAAGTAAGAAACTAAATATTTTAGAATGCATAGAAATATATAAATATAATAAAAATAACTAGGTCAATTTGTTAAATGATGTATGGAATTCCCCATTATTTGACATCTTCTAGAAGGAGTTTATGTTCTTAGCAAGCCCTACACTTACATAGGTTAAAATTCGAAATTACCAGCAATTATAATCTTTCACCCCCTACAGTACCTGCCTACTATTACCGACATTGTTAAGGGTGGGCAAATTTCGATGTTTGTATGTGGTATCTCGGTAAGTATAGGAGATTATAAAAAAATGGAGGGCTCATTCTCGTTCTCTTTTTTCGAAACAAATTCACTGGCGAAAACCAATATTTCTGATAAACATTAAATGAGACCAACATCCAAATGAAAACAATTTGATAATTAGTCGTGTCAATGACGGTAAAAAAAGAATAAACTGTGTATTTATCCCATACAGCACCGATTTGCATGAAAATTGGAAAGTTTCTACGTACAATAACCAAAAACCAATGCATTTTTGGGGAAAATTATATATATATATATATATATATATATATATATATATATATATCTATATATATATGTATGTGTATATATATATATATATATATATATATATATGTATGTGTATATATATATATATATATATATATATATATATATATTTTTTTTATATATATATATATATATATATATATATTATATATATCTATATATATATATATATATATATATATATATATATATATATATATATATATATATATATATATATATATATAAGTGAAAGTTTAACTAGGTCTAAAATATACCCACTATGTGTATTCATCAATATACTGATATACATTTTCTTATTTCTACAAAAATGTGTGTTTGGTGTTTTCTCCATAATTCGCTTAGTTTGTAAGCAATCAACAACTCCTTCAAAAAGGAATTTTTCAGATCTTATTTTTAAAAAGGTTCATGCTAAAAGGGCTCAAAAAAGGTACTTTGCGCGAACATACGCAAGCTTTAAATGACCATATCTTACTCAATTTTATCCAACAAAAAAAAATTAAACGCCAGGATTTTCAAAAAAATCTACAATTTTGTACTGTATCCATTTTAGACAAATTTTCAGAATTCACGGAAAACTGTTATCTGTGTTAATCAGCAACAAATGAGTAATTACTTTTTTCCAAACTTATCTGCTTATCTATCATATCTAAATAGTGATTCTGTTAAGAAAATTTAAACATGGTTGCTAAATTTTTTCAATTATACTATTTGAAAGTTTAGATAAAGTGAGTTTTGCAGCGAAACTGTGGATATAGATAATTTTGCACCGTCATTCGATGGATATCAGAATTTTTGCACTGATAAAAAAAAAATTGTGACACATGAATATTGAGTTTGAAGGAAAAATATATAAATAAATAAATCATTGTAGAGTTAAGTTTATTGAACAAAAAAAATTTTCTTAAATAATTTTTATAGTAAAATAAAAGCACTCAAAAAAATACGAGCAGCATAAAAATTAAACAAATCACTTGAGGTAAAATTTTCAAGATTAAAGTAGTGGATATTTTTGATAAAAGTTTTAAACTCTCACTGCATGATCCTCCTCATGACCTTCACATTCACACTCATCTTCAGTCTTCAGGTCCTAAATTGTCAGAAACTATAGCATGATGAACAACAGTTTTATAAAAATTGTATTCTTCTAAATCGCACCACTCATTTCCAAAGTGCTTGGTTAATAATTGTCAAATGTCATTAATCTTGGCTGGTTTCACAGGATTTCCTCGCTTATTTTGGTGCAGCAGGGGTCACAAACATTTCCATGACTTAGAAATTAATAATATCCACGATTTAATTACGAAAATATATTAAACACAACAAAACAACAGGTTGCTACATAACTTTTACGCTGATATTATACGTCACGGGCATATTTTCGAGCGGTTTCATTGGCTCAGTGGATGTAGTTAGTAGGTACTGCAGCGTCACAGCAGTAAAATATCACGAGTTTTGGAGTGACACCCATTTCTCATGTATTTTTGATAGGGATATAATCATTTTTGCAACGACAACACACTGCAGTATTTGTGAGGAACATCTATAGATTCAAAATTCACTGTTACCTTGATATTGGAAAAATATGGATATATATATATATATATATATATATATAGAGTTTTGCAATATATATATATATATATATATATATATATATATATATATATATATATATATATATATATATATATATATATATATATATATATATATATATATATATATATATATATATATATATATATATATAATATATATATATATATATATAATTTATATACATATATATATACATATATATACAGGGTGGGCCATCCATAACTTTCCACCCCGAATTTTGAGCTTTGGGATGGAATAACGTAAAAACGCTCGGACAGGTCAAATTTTGTTGAAAGGGGGACAAATAAGGTAGTTCAAATGAGTTTGATATCACTACCCCTCTAGCTGCCTAACAGCTCTCATATTTGAATAGGGAAAAGGTGTCGAGCAGCACCTTGTTGGAAAGGCAATTCAATTTCCTGCATGAGTGTATGTTTTTTTTATCGCTTTATTATTGATGACTCAGTATTGCATCAATAACTTTCACACGCCGAATTTGGATCTTTGAGATGGAAAAGACGCTCGGACGGGTCAAAAAATGAATTCGATATCACTACCCCTCTAGCCGCTACCACTTAGAGCAATTATTTTTGAATAGAGATAATAGGTCGAGTAGCTTTGTTGAAAAGGTAATTCATTTACCTGCATGAGCGTATAATGTTTTTTCTTCGATCGCTTAAATATTAAACAGAATGAAACAGTATTTCAATCCATAAACTTCTACCCCAATGTTCGACCTTCAGGATGACAAAACGAAAAAACACTTGGACGAGTTTGATGCAGGGCTATGAACGCGTAATTGAATGAAAACTGTTCTCTTTATTGAATTACGGACAATAAAAAAATGAATTGACATAATGATGAATACTTCAATTTAGTAAATGCTCAAACTGGCCTCCACCTTCCCCCATGCATACATACTGCAGTTCCTCGAAGCGATTCCTCACATTCCTTAGCATTTCGGGTGTTATCAAAAGACATTCGTTTTCTATGCGCTGGCGTAATTCATCCAAGTTTGCAGGCTCCGTCGCATAAATTTTACTTTTCAAATGTCCCCATAAAAAATAATCCGGGGGCGACAAATCAGGGGAACGAGCAGGCTATTCTATGGCACGCCTCCTTCCAATCCAACGCCCTGGAAATCGTTCATCTAAATAGTGCCGCATAATGGGGAGGCGCTCCATCTTGCTGAAATCTCAGTTCGGCTTCTAAATAACGGTGATCGTTCTCCAAAATATCTGTCAACATAAGATCGACATTGTTTCTAAGAGATCTAAGTAATTATCACCATTGAGATTGCCGTCTATAAAAAAAGTGTCACAATTGTGACGATTTACAGATCCATTCAAATAAAAAGATCATTCATCAGAGAAGCATGCATTAAAAAGGAAGTAGTCCGGATTATTACTTATCATATCACCCATTGTCGCAAAATTGTAATCGGCGATCAAAGTCATCTTCGTTCATTTCGTGAAGCAAACTCATCTTGTATGGATGGAACTTGTAATTTTTAAGTATCCTTCTAATAGTGGTACGAGAAATCCCAGATATTTCTTCCATTTTTCTTGTACTTGAAGTAGGGTCATTGACGAAATGTCCTAAAACTCCTGTGTCCACATCATCATTTCGGACACGATTCAAATTTTCTTTTTTCAAGTTAACAACTGAGCCCGTCTCTCTAAACTTTCTGACCAAGTTCAGGACGTAAGTGTGACTTACATTATGGTCCTCATTTCTCTCGTTAAACAAAGCAGCAGTTCTTCTTGCACATTCATTATTCGCAAAAAAATGGAAATTATTTCCACTCGCTATGCAGTGGTATAACCCATTTTGAAAGTCACAAGCTGATATAACTAAAGTCTGAAATAACTAAATGAATTCTCATTTTCAAACAGCTTCTCCATCTCAATATCAAGGAGTAGATTAGTGTAGATTAGTAAATTTTGTTGATTGAAAAGACATGTTCAATGTTCAATTCACTGGAAACTCTACATAGTTCGAAAACAGAAGCAACAATCAATTCTCTTCCGAGAGAGACATTCACCATGCTATGTAGCTATTGATGTCTGCTTACTACCTATCTTCTAAAAAAATTTTTCGAAATTTTTGTGTTTACCCTAAACATATGTTTTACAGTAACCTTCTTACTGATATTGGTTAGATTTTCTCATCTCATCATAATGTTGCTGTCGTCTATTTGTATATTTTCTCCATAGTGAAAATCAGTCAAGGAATCCGGTTGACAAAAAAATTCATATCTTTCAATTAACAGGCAAAAACTGCAATTATTTAATCGTGTATATATTTCATTTCAGAACCACCACCACTGAAGGAACCCCAAGATTGTTTAAGTAGTGAAACTGAAGTTCTTGGTGAAAGCAAAATTTGTAAGGAAGAATTACTTTTTCATAATGATATAAATGACTTAAATTGGAAACGAAGTCATTTCATAGCTTCTGAGCCGGTAAGTCATATGGTGTCATTCTGTTATATATATATATATATATATATATATATATATATATATATGTATATATATATATATATATATATATATATATATATATATATATATATATACATATATATATATATATATATATATATATATATATATATATATATATATATATATATTATATATTATTATATATATATATATATATATATATATTATATATAATATATATATATATATATATATATATATATATACTATATATATATATATATATATATATATATATATATATATATATATATAAAGATATATATATATATATATATATATATATATATATATATATATATATATATATATATATATATATATATATATATAGTATAGTATTTAATAGTAGCAATTGTTTGGGACAACAATAAATAACGAGATGAGGTAATTTATTCAATTTGGAATGATTGTGATAAGTTTTCATTAAAAAAAGTATACACTGATTATGCCCTTTTTTATCTATATAATGGTGAAGTTGATATTCTATTATTTTTTTTAAAAAAGCTACTGTCTCGGATATAAATACAGCTACAGTTTAAGCCTATTTTTTTCTAGATGAAGACGCTATATGAAATAATTTTTCCCAGATATCAACAGCGCGTTCCACAACTTGTAGTATAAGCTTACTTATAATGGTCCTCGTCTATAGTTCGTAGCACTAAGTGTAGTTAAGTGTCTGATAGAGGAGATCCATCTCCATCAAAAAGCCGCCATGTTTTGAGTCTAACAAACGGCTGAGTAATATTTTCATATCTAAATGCCAAATATTTCAAGTTTTTATTGTAAACCATCCTGTTTTCAAATAATTCATTGACATGGTCTCATGGTTCATGGTTGAAAAACGCCTCAAAAAACTTTCTGCCTATTGCTGTTTTATGAAAAATACTAAAATCACCTGCAAGTCTTTGAGCTATCAAGTCATGTTTTGTAGCACATACAGATATATATCATGTGCGAAAAGGCGGAGTTTCTGATCGGTCCCTTCTATTGGTATTGTCCTAATATCTGAAACAGTAGAGATTGGGAATATTTATTAAAACCATTTTTTTCTCATAATATAGTTTCCGCATACATTTCCAAGGGATCTATTCTATTGCCAATTACAATTTTATTGTGATGTATGTAAATTATCAAAATTTTATGAATTAACGAAGAAAGCTGCAGAAACATAAGTTACTAATATTTACATCCTCAGTTACTCCTCCCAGTGTAATAGAATATTCATCATTTTTCACGTTTTAACGCACTACTTTAGTATATTACTATAATACTTAACAGTGATACACATCCAATACTTTATACCTAAGAATAAACTTCTTTAGTCGAATACAAGGTACCCAAATCAGTGACGTAGTAGTATTCATCCTAATTGCAGTTGTCAACTTTCCACTCTCTCGGTACCATACTAATTAAGTAATATATTCTTGTGCACATTGCAATAGAAGATAAAATTGATTAAGGAAATTACTATGATGAAATAGGTTTTATCAACAAGTGAAAATATTGTGCCTATGTAGTGAATATATTTGAAAACACAGTAACAGCCATCTAATAATCGTATTTACACGTATTTTAGTTATGAATTATGAAGAATTTTATTACAGAACAATTTTAACTTCTTACGCTCAACAAAAGGTTACATATTAGTGGCGGATTTAAAAATTTTCCGCTTATGGGCTAATTCATATTGCCGCTTAAAAAAATTTCAAATGCGAGCGCAGTGACCAAAACAAGCGCGAAATTTTAAGCTCGCGTTATTTACAAGTAGTTTCAAATTACGCTTCTAATGAAAAACGTGCAAATCTAGCAAGGAATTGATAAAATCTCAAGATAATACAAACGTTTTTCAAAATCAAATAATTTAACATATTTCATAAATATTCAACTAAATGAAAAATCATTTTTACTTTGGCTAACATAACATTTTTTTAAAAATTTTATAATCAAATGAAATCGAATTTGCAATATCAGATTTAATTGATAAAACTGCTGAATAGCATAATCTGCTATCGGATATTGTTGAGCGTAAATATGTTTGAATTCGTTTTCAACATGACAACGAACTTTCCGATGAACAATTGCTGACAGCCATTGATTTGAGTATTCTTTATTAATATCACAGATTTTAGCAGGTTTTCACTTTGAAAACCTGCTTATTAAAATGGATGCGATTAGCAAAGTTCGACCTAGGACCAAGATTGTTTTTCGTTTCATGGCTTTTTATGATGCTTGTGCTTGGTTGCTTGTTCGTATGTATGTGCTTATGTATTTTAGCGTTGTGTACACGATAACGAGCGCAATTTCGAAGCAATAGGGTTGAAAGTTTGTAAATAGGTGGTTTCGTATAATATCTTGGAAGAGATTGTTTTTGGTTCGAATTGATTGGGGGGTTGACCCCCCTGGGGGAAAAGTAAATCTCATTTGCACGATAAAGGACGCAATTTTATAGCAATAGGGTTGAAGGTTTGTATCTAGGTAGTTTTTTATGATATCTTGAAAGGGATTGGTTTTGGTTTGAATTGGTTGGGGGGTTGACGCCCTGGGGGAAGAAATAAATCTTGGTTTTTTTTTGTGAGTAGATAGTTTCGTATGATATATTGAATGGAATAGGTTTTAATGCGGATTTGTTGAGGGGTTGGCCCCCCAGGGAAATAAAACTTGTTTACACAATAGAAGTTTTTCTAATCATAAAATCCTTTATCCGTGCAAAAATATGAACCATTCTGAAGCACCCGTTTAAAAATTGTTAAACTCAAAAAGCATTTTTCGTCTTTGTAGATTCGTTTTGATTTCTCAAAATCAGAATCTCCGTTTTTAGAATAACCATTTCGCACAATAACTCATCATTTAATACCCACTTTGCAGGATCTACGTCCAATATACAAACTTGAGGCAGAGGCAATATTTCCGATAAAATGGTTGTTTTTTTTGTAGCCGTATACATTTATGAAGCTTAAGGCTCTTCACGCACTAGCGGTTAACCGTCTAGGTGGTTGAAACGGGCGAGTAGCTGCTTTTACCTGTTTAATATGTAAACACTTATGACCGTACGCACTACGATCACAAGCGGTTGCATATAAAACTAGAAAAAGCAGTTCAACTGCCTAGGTGGTTAACGTTAGGACCCTAAATGTTTTATTTCAGAAATAAACACGAATTTGAGTTACACAAGGTGAGTCATAACTACGAGACGCGAATTGTTAGAGGTAGCTACACTTATCCTATACCTACATCATCTCAGTATGACGGAGAAGGGCCAAGTGTATTCGAGCTTCAGGTTTTTTAATGTATTACCTAATGTGATACGAAAGCAACAAAATTTTAATATGTTTAATAGTAGCGTTTTTGTATTGTTAAAAGACATAGATCCATATTTTTACAAGAATTTAACTATATAGCTCGCCATTTTTAATTTTAAATTTTTTTCAATTTTTCGAATTTTTATATATATATATAATATATATATATATATATATATATATATATATAATATATATATATATATATATATAAAATATATATATATATATATATATATATATATATATATATATCTATATATGTATATATATATATATATATATATATATAAATATATATATATATATATATATATATATATATATATATATATATATATCTACTGGTATTTTTTTATAATTCAAGAAGTTAAGGTAGTTACTATTTGAATATTCTGCTCCGTCATAATGAAGATTTACGAAAAAGAATACCAAAGCTGATAATATCAATAAATTCTAAAGACAATAGGCAATTTTATTTAGGAAAGACGTAATTATGCAGACATAGGTATAGAACAGTCAGATACCATTCAAAAGGGAATTGAAAAGTGCATTTCCTTGTAAGTTCAATAACATGGCATTCTATTTGAACTAAAGAAGTTACAGCCCCTTACTGTTCTTGATTGATATGTTTTAATTTTTTAATACCTTGTACCTATAAGATATAAAGTGTATTATAAGTGGCTAATAAAACATAATCTAGTTTTGCAGTTCACTTACATAATTAAGTTACTTCTCAATCATTTCAAACATGAAACTTTATTTATATTACGTTATATTTTGAAAAAATTCAAATTACTTAGAAGTCCTCAAGATTCAGGCATTATAAGTCTTATTCACAAACACACTTATTTTCATGGAAGTCACTAAAAATACTATGATAGACAGAGGATGTCATTTAAAAATGTACAACTTCGATACTTTTTGGACATTTGCGACATATTCCTTAACATGAAGATAATTCATTTCAAAAAGTAACCATAATAAACATCGGTATATCCCAAGAAAAACTTTTTGTATATCACGTATTTTGGTTACAATTTTCAT
>JARQZK010002889.1:672500-705000 GCA_030704885.1 Cynegetis impunctata
AACAATTAGATCTAGGATAGCCAAGATCGTACTTGACATTTCAAATCATCGTAATGACATCCTGGTTAAATTATACAAACGAAGATTATTTAAACTTATTTATTACTTATGGACAATGTGATAAAGTTATTTCAAGAACATGTGATACATTTGTGACACTCTATCCTCAAAAACAGAAAGTCATCAATTTTGTAGTTGACTATTCAGACAAATTGCCCGTGGCTGATCTTCGAAACCTTTTTTATCAACATTATGAGGGGCACCTCCACATAATGCCCATTTAGTAAATAATTATCTAGAAATCTTATTTTATGAACAATGAATAGCCAACAAAGGACCAAATTTTTGGACACCTCGCTCCCCAGACTCATCAGTACTCGATTTTTTTTCATGGGGAATAGTGAGAAAAACGTGTATAACACCGCAGTGACCACCATATAATACAGCATGGTGCGAGCAAGTACAGCATTTGAAGACCACCAGTCAATAAGAATAGCCACCCATGAACAGTTGCGACTCAAATGAACAAAATGTCTAGAAGTTCAAAGTCACCAATTCTAACTTAAATAATTTTTTTAACATTTCTATTTCCAGTTTACGATATGAATATTTTCATTGTTAATAACTGGTTTATTTCTGCACATTTTTTCTTTTCGGATCCCAAGTTTTCTATAATTCGTCTCATAATATTTGGTGATTGTTTCTGTTTTTGAGGGTATCGTGTCATAAATGTATGACATGTTCTTGAAATAACTTTATCATATTGTCCATAAATAATAATTAAGTTGAAATAATCTCCGTTTGTATAATTTAACCAAGGATTCATTACGATGATTGGAAATTTCAAATACGATCGTGGCTATCCTAGATCTAATTATTTATTGTTGATTAAATGCAAAATCGCCATATAAAATTTAAAAATTGGCAATATGCCGAAAACTAAAAATTTTAGGTTTGAAAAACCTTATACACAGTTACCTTAATTTTTGATGCTACTAAATAGGAAAAATGGGGGGTTTTCATTTGAGAAAATTGATTTTTATCATTTCTCTCAATCTCATTTTAGATCTTATTTTTTGAACACTCTGTTTGATTATTTATCCAAATATTATACAAAATCTCTTAAAGTGAGTCCTTTTCAATAAGGAATCTAACGCAAAGTAAGTCAAAAGGGCTTCCTTATAGAAGAATAAATGAATCACAGCGAACAACATCAGGTATAATATAAAATATTATACTAAATACGAATTTTAATACCAAGAATACAAGGAATATAAATAATAAAATATATTATTTCTTTTGGTACTCGGTTAAATCCAACTTGTGGGCCATTCTGAACGCTTCCAACTCACTTACTAAACGTGAACCTACATCAAAATTTATATTTCTGATATAACTTGAATAGTTTGTTCAAAATGAAGATTTGTTATATTTTTTTACTGTAGGAGAGGGGACGGACACACCCGTCCCCCTTTAATTCAACACTGAGAGGTTTGATATAGAATGTTCCTGACCCCATTCATTTATTGTAGATTTGTACATACCTAGAAATTAATTTACTTTATTACATAAAGTGAGAATGAAAAATCTTCAACAATTTCAAAACTTGACAAAAAACTTTCCAAGGGAGCTGGTTATATATATATATATATATATATATATATATATTTATATATATATATATATATATATATATATATATATATATATATATATATATATATATATATATATATATATAAATATATATATATATATATATATATATATATATATATTTCTCAACAAGAATTCTACATTCATAATCCAACAGTGAATTATAGAAAACGTCAAGTCTCCCCAACTGACACTCAGCATACCGCTGTTTCGATCTTATTAGATCTTACTAGTGCAGCATATTGGACCCGGAGTGAATTAACAAATTTCTAATTATTCCCCAATACAAAACGTGACTGAACGGCTTAGATCAAAAATGTAGAATATCTCCTGATATGAAATGTGGCGTATTAGTCGAGTCGGACTGACATGAAAATTATCAAAAAATGATTAAAAAAAATAGCTGCAATTTTATGACTGATTTGAGGGCCTAATATCATATTAAGTTCTATTTTATGAAATGCAACGATTTTCAAGTCTGGAACATTGTTTATAACAACGTTTTTGTGCAAAAAAAGCGTATTTTTTCAATTTTTCGATTATATTTCGGAAACTATAGGTTATGGAGAAAAGTGCTTCATGGGCCAAATAATTGTCATTGAAAAACCTTCCAAACTAGACCTGCTAAATCAAAATCGATTAATTTGTTCAAAAGTTATAGCAAATTTAAGGCTAAAAAGGCGTTTTTTTAAAATTTTTATGAACAAATAATTAAACATTTTATTGTTTCATTAAGGCCGTGAAAGTGTGAGTTTTCATGTATTTTAAAAGTGTGCGCAAGGTGGGCGATGTGCTATGAATAGTTGTTGCACAATTCTATTTGTTTATCCCGTTTTTGTGAAATGGACCCAATTTCAACCGTTTATTGTGGGAAAAGCTATCAACTTACAGACCTCTAGGAGGTCTCATTTTAAAGGTAATACAGTCTACTTGTAATCGCCAATCTCAGAAAGTTAATTTTTTCTCGAGAACTAATTAAAAATTAGCAATAAACAAATGTTACATTTTGAACCGTTTTTTGTTTATAAATAAATACGATAATTTGCAAAGTATAAGGAATATGTGTTCATCAGTAGTACCATTGGAAAGCTGTTAAAAAAACACACATTCAAAAAAAACAAAAGAAGTTTGATGATCGGCTTCATATTTCTCACGCAGCATCACAGACCAAATCAAATAAGAAGTACGGTCGTCAAAAGTATATAAATATTATTCCTTACACAAACTGTATTCTTGTTAATAGTTCAATTAAGATGTGGTGAAGCAATATTTTCACTTAAAGTATACTATATTGTAGTCATGCATAACAGAAAATTTTCAGAATTATTAATAATGCAAAAAAACCCGCGATAAATCAATGAATTATTTAAGCAACACTTTTTTCCGCAGTTTAAATACATTTTGAGTATATGAAAATTGCGCCATTGTTATTTTTTCGTCGAGCTACCCCAGATTAAAAAAAAAGAAGAGATAATGCGATTTTTTTTTGTCCGCTCGATTTTGAAGCTCCGCATCGCACGCGAGAAATTCAGGCGCTGCGACTTTCTCTCACCCCCACCACTCGGCTCTCGTGAAGCGCAGAGAATGTTACCTTGATATATTGCTCTCGGAACTAAATAATTAACAACGAAAGTTTATGCAAAATGTCGGATCATAAAGTTGGAAATGTCGCCTACCAAATGTGAAAATTTCAGCTCAAAATGTTAATAAACAACGGAGTAATGATTTTAAAAAAAAAAAAAGCTATCTTGGTTCCTAGAGGTCGTAGAAACTTTTTTTTTTAATGTATGTTTTTTTAACAGCTTTCCAATGGTACTACTGGTGAACACATATTCCTTATACTTTGCAAATTATCGTATTTATTTATAAACAAAAAACGGTTCAAAATGTAACATTTGTTTATTGCTAATTTTTAAATAGTTTCCAGAGAAAAATTAACTTTCTGAGATTGGCGATTACAAGTAGACTGCATTACCTTTAAAATGAGGCCTCCTAGAGGTCTGTGAGTTAATAACTTTTCCCCCAATGAACGGTTGAAATTGGGTCCATTTTACAAAAACGGGATAAACAAATAGAATTGTGCAACAACTATTCATAGCACATCGCCCACCTTGCGCACACTTTTCAAGTACATGAAAACTCACACTTTTACGGCCTTAATGAAACAATAAAATGTTTAATTATTTGTTTATAATAATTTTTAAAAAAAACGCCTTTTTAGCCTTAACTTTGCTATAACTTTTGAACAAATTAACCGATTTTGATTTAGCAGGTCTAGTTTGGAAGGTTTTTCAATGACAATTATTTGGCCTATGAAACACTTTTCTCCATAACCTATAGTTTCCGAAATATAATCGAAAAATTGAAAAATACGCTTTTTTTGCACAAAAACGTTGTTATAAACAATTTTCCAGACTTGAAAATCGTTGCATTTCATAAAATAGAACTTAATATGATATTACGCCCTCAAATCAGTCATAAAATTGCAGCTACTCTTTTTTTTCTTCAAATGTCAGCCCGACCCGACTATATGTGATACATCAAATTGGTTTGTATAACAATGGTGGATTTTTATATATTGAACAGGGATATTCTCCATTAGTGTTTTAATCTGATCTTAATCTGAAGGAGGATCTACCTGGGCGTTATTGATCTTTATGGTTGGATTCACCAGACTTGAACCTATCGAACTACTTCTGTATAATTCTTTCAGCTACAGCATCTATGTAATAAACAGCACATACCTTGTTTGCATAAAATGCACCTTTATTCTTCCATATTCAAAGGCGTTTAAAAATGTCAAAAAATAACGTTTCATAGCCAAACGACCAAGAGGGATAGTGTTATAAACAAATGGTGAGAATTAACTAATTCAACAAAATTCCTACAGAATTAGCTAAGCATTTGAATTTGCCTCTTCCTGAGCAGTACACTAGGCATAGCTTACACAGGACATTCGCTACGCTAGTAGATGTAGGAGGTGACTTGCTGCAACTAAAACGGCACGGCAGACGGGTAACGTTGCGGAGGGATACATTTATGAATCAAGTAGCAGTGAGAGTCACATACTAAACAAAATTTTACGGTATGAAGTACCCGAATTACCAAATCGAATTACGTCGTATCTTCTACTGGAACAACATTATTCAGTTGAACGGATGGGGGGCATCGTCTACTGCAATATATACAGAATATTCTGAGACCTTTTATTTTGAACAATTGTTCAAATATTAGACTTAATCAATTTATTAATCATGACTAATGAACAGTTTTGTAATTGATTCTTAGTTGAAAATGAAGATTTTTTAAATTATTCTCTTTAGATTTATCACAATGTATTATGCGGTCGTGGAAAAAGATTTTAATTCCTGGTGCATGAAAATACTTTACTTTGAACTATATATCTATATATCTTGTACTAAATAATCACATTTTAATATTTCAGAGAAAATATCGCTGTTAGTTGATGAAGTTCTTTATGGCGAGTCCGAAGAGAATATTTCATCTTTTTTCGATGAACCCGTAAGTTGTAGAACTCGTAGAAATTTATTTGTCGTAGAAATTTATTTGAATTCATTTATGTGAGATTCTTATAGAAGTTTCAATTTTATGAAATATTGAACCACATACTTTTCATAGCAATATGATTTTTACGAAACGTTTTGTATTTCTGTAGATTCAAGTTAGTATATGTCTAGTTATAATTTCAACCTTTTCAATGTTTTTTGAACTCAACTTTAAGAATTCTAGAAAGAAAAAGTTCAGGAAATTTTTCAATACAATAATTAATGAAATCATAATAAAGTACTGTCGATATATAAAAAGTTATGGAGATTTATTCAATACCTACAATATTAAAAATTAATAATAATATGATTTAAATAATTTTTTGTTAAACAGATATCAACATAGATGAAGACCATTAATAAGTCATTTATTATAGTGACATTTTTGAAGTCTGTTTGTTCAAAGAATATTTCTTCAATTGGTTTTCCAGTTAATCTGAAAATAATGAAGGTAATAGCCAGTTTTTTTCATTTGTATCAGGAAACTTATGAAAATTTTGGTTTATGACCAAAAAAATTGTTTTTAGAAACGCTAAAATTTTTGAATCTATGATTTTCAATTTCCTAAACTCTGCTTCTTATTTTTGAAAAATGTAATATTGAACTTATTTGTCTGCGGGAATCGCAGAGCATAGAATTAAACTATGTACTGTTTTTTTTAGTTAAGTGACAGCTGAAAATAAATAAACAATCAAAAGACGCTTCCTTTACAGCAACTTTACATGATTTTAACCCTCTTAATCAATTCGGAAAAGGTTTCATGTCCTTCAAAAATCTTTTCGTCTGTTATGTATATATATATATATATATATATATATATATATATATATATATATATATATATATATATATATATATATATATTTATATTTGTATATGTATCAGATATTTAAAAAATTGCGGGATTTGAAACCACTCCCGCAGTTCACTTCGATCAGGTACACAAATCAAGAAAATACAACAAAAAACTCTAATTGCTCTCGTACGCTGAAATACCATGAAGCACAATAAAATTTTAGTATCTAATGAACTACATATCATAGAAATATTGATTTTTAATGTTTTCACAATATATATTTTTTTCCAACTAAAATTTCTAACAATTTTTCATGATCTACTATTTGAAACAATTCCAATCTAATCATATATCTCAGCAACGAAAAAAATTGATCATTTTCATTCATTATTCTCTGAATGTATGATAATTTTTCGAAAGTATCTTTTTCAATAACAAATCACTTCAAAGTTGTCAGAGTTTTTGAAGTACTATGGGGCCCATCCTACAACTGCCAAAAATTTTCTATGAGACCCACAACTGCCGAAAATTTCAATTTAATTAACACAATTTTTAATTAGTCATAACCAATTGAACAAATGGCTATTCTGTAGATAAACTATTCAACAGATTTTGGTGTTTTGTTTGAGTTATGTTGATATAATATACCTCAATGGAAATATGTTTCCTCCTTATATTATTGTATTTATTAGGATGAATATTGAATAATGATTAATACATAATATGCAATTTTGAATTTTCTGGCAATACACAAAAATAGTTTCGTTAGGTTGTTAATAGAGTTAATGCATCAAAATATAATATGTTTTAAATATTTTTCTATTTTACAGATGCATTTGGTGTTAGGTATAGGAGTTGGCGGTGTTACAGATTTTCCAGATAATTACGTTAGTACAAATAATAAGAAAAAGCCTTGGGTAAATTTTGAGAGACTACAGATGAAAAAATTCTTCAATGCAAGAGACGACTGGTTACCAACATGGACGGATGATGGGAGTTGCTTGAAAATAAAACATGTTAAAATAAAGGCACTTTGATTCGATTCTTGAGAAGCTAACGAAACGCAAAGCTGAAGTTGAATAACTAAAGCTAAATTTTTCTAGGATATAAAAGTGTTGTTTTTTCTTATTTATAGTAAGACAGAAATAACTTTTCATGATCTACAGTTTGTCTGTGAAGAATTTCACAATATGAGCTCAAATGTTAAACCAACGGTATCAACTAACCAACCAATCATTAATTGCTTGTGGTTAGTTATCAACAATACTTTTATTGAAACGACTAAATTTATGACCTGTATGTATACTTCATTTTTGTATCAGTACTTTGTCTTTTGCATACAAAATATGACAATTCACACCTATTATTTAAGCTCATTAGAGATAATATAATATTGTATTTATGACAATATTGATTAAAAGTAGAAATTACTTTTGAATAGTTTCAAATGTCTATTTTTCTATTTCGACTAATATTGGAAAATTGCTGAATAACAGGAATATTTTCCTGGCTAACATTAATTTCGTGTTTCAGTATAACATGTGACATCAATATCAGATAGTTGTTGAATTCCTAATTAGCCTTCCAGTACACGGGTGAAAGAAAGTTGCGCCAGTAGACGGATCGGGTCTCTCAGACCCTAACTCAACATATTTTTTTTTATAAAAAAAATTTTTTTCTAGTTTCATTTATGTTTTGTTTCGAGGTATTGAAAAGTTTTCATTAACTTGAATAATAAGAAAGCCGATTTTCTCATTTTTTTATATTTTTAATAATTCAAATTAAAATTTATTCTTTTTTAACATTAGTATGAAGAACAATAAAAAAGTGATAAAAAATGGCTGAACAAACAATGGCGATGTTAGGATTCTTTAAACTTTAGCAACTAAAATAAGACAACTAATTTAACAACAGGACTAAAAAAGTTCATATAAAGTATCTACTACTTTTGCTCACTACATTCGGAACAAAAAATCACAACGTGCTCTAAACATAAGAAATTATTACATTCTTAACAGTAATATTTTGTTTCACGATCTTTACAATATTTCGTGTTCTAAAATTTCTACGAATTCGGGATCTAAAATTTCTACTAATTCAGGATCTAAAATTTCTACGAAGTCGGGATCTAAAATTTCTACGAATTTAGGATGTAAAATTTCTACGAAGTCGGGATCGGCAATCATCATCGGTATCTACTTTGACATCGGTTTCAACTGCTTCGAACAATTTACCAAGTCTATTTACGTCAATTTCATAAGGATCCATAATAAAACAAAATATAATGTGTACCGGTCCAGAAAATTACAATAAAGACAACTAAAAAATAACTCTAATATTCCCCGAATATTTACACCAACGTACGGGTTGGGTCTGACAAGACGTTTCTCGTGATCTATCATACCCTAAGTAATAATCTTGACTGAAAACAATACTAATCGTTAGGGAAGGAGCCTACCGAAAGGTACAGCGGGGCTCCTCACCCAATTCAATGACATCAGAAAATAGCGCCATAAAAACGCTCGGTCTGTTAGACCCTACCCGTGCCCTGAAAGGTTAGTTGAACTTCACCTTCTTCAGCATCTGAAGAAGGTGAAGTTTCACCGAAACGTGCGTCATGCGTTATTTCTTCAAATAAATGTGTAAATTGTTATTAGTAACCAATGTTTTAATATGTTTATTAATTTACACCATGTATTGGCCCAATCGATCCAAAATCCAGAGCTCAACTTACTTGATTAAGTGTAATTTATAAAATATATTGCTTATACTTTATGAATGTGTAACTTTCTATAATTCCGAACATGGTTGAATCAAGAAAACTAATTAAGTATTTGTCACACACGCACGTACATGGCCAATGATGCCTTAAACTCTTAGACGTTTGTCTAGTTGTCTGGTTGTAAATCACGGTAAATTTTATTGAACTTTTTGGATGTTTTTGCTGAAATTTTGTCACATTGTCCATGAATTATTAGCAATGTAAGCAAAACTTAATTTTCCTTCCATTTCAATTATTTTCAACATACACTCGTTAATTACAGGCGAAAGTTTGATCATAATCATATAATGAAATATATAGAAGTTAACCATAGTCCATTTTTATACTACATGAAGTGACAATAAAAATTCTTCAATAATTTAAGAAATTATCAAACAACTTTCGAAGAGAATTGGTTATATGGTATTCCGCGACGCGAAATCTACATTCACAATCCAAAGGCAAATTATAGAAAGCGTCAAATCACCCCGAATCAAAATCTGCATACAACTGTTTCGATCTTATTAGATCTCATCAGTGCAGCTTATTTGACTCGGAGTGAATAAACAAAGTCCTTATTATTCCCCAATAAGTGAGTATGTCAAGAGTTTTTAAAAACGTTGCAGAGGAGACATTTTATATCAGGAAGTATGTGTTCACGAGACGGAATTCTGCATTTTTGTAACTACCCCCAAACTCACAATTTTTTAACCACCTGTACCGGGTGTCTGATTAAGAGAGATAAAAATTCTCTATTTTCCTCAAATATGCCCAACAAATTCTCGCATGGCGTGAATTGAGTTTTGTGTACTTTTTGTAGATACCAATGCCGCATTTTGAAGACATTAAAAATGCCGCAAACACATCAACAGCTTCATCGTTTGTAAACGCATTTCAATAGTTTTCAGTCCTTAATTGTGTGTGCCACAAAAACTCATTACACTGCCACTATAAATTCATTCTTAATATTTGTTGACAAGTTGATTTTAGGCATTTCTTTTCACTTCATGGTCTACTCTTCATATTCTGACTACCTTCTTGCACTTGCTTAAATTATATTCATTGATGATTATGCCCCTGAACGATTTTTAAAATTTTTTTTTAACTAAAAATACTAGAACCTAATCGAAAATCACTAAATTATGAAATTGCATCATTAATTCTTGAAAAAGGTAAATAAATGAAAACAAATACAGGAGTAAAGGTGTTTTTTTAGAATTATGTGATAACTAAATATTCTTTCTTCATCATTTTAGGCTAGGAATAAGATATCGAGATAAGGTTTTCACTATCCTACTTTGGCATCATCACACTACATTTTTATGGAAAAAAGGTCATGTTATTTCATTTGATTTTTCAGAGAAATTAGCAATTCTCTATTATTATATCAAAAAACGCTTTCTACCGGCAATACTAAAAATTTGCCAGATCACAGATAAGATGGTTTTGATAAAGCAATAAATGCTTTTCTCAACGAGAACAACTTTGTTGAAATCCATTCAGTCGTTCGGGAGTTACAGCTGCTCATTCGAAAAAACATTGAATCATCCCCCTCCACTTCATTTTGATAGATACATCAAAAAGTGTCAAATAAAAATTACTAAAATAAAGCTAAGCTTGAATTACAAAATTCACTCGGTGTACTTCAGAAAAAAATCACTTCAAAAGTTTTAAATGGCGGCTATGCCCCTAGCGGCCATCTTAGAAATCTGAAAATAATTTCTAGAATTTTATGTTGGCCACTTTGGTCATAACATTTTTTACCGTAAGTCACTACGACGAATAATTTCTGAGATACAGCGGGGTAACTCTCTTAATCAGACACCCGGTACATCGCAAAAACACAGGTATAGAGAAATTTAATAGAAACGTAATAGTCGGAAATCAATTGTGCAGTGGAATAAGCTTTAATAATTGCTGCTACTTCTCAGTATAAACCATATCTTGATATTTTAGTGATAATAGGCAACTCAATGTTGTTTGATATTCTATTACAAAATTCGTGTCATAGTCGGGGCAAACTAAATTTGAGCACGGAAAAATAGAAACCAGAACTAGCCCAACGGAAAATGGTTGGGGGGTTACTAACATAAAAAAAAATAAATGCAGTTACTGACCTTGGGGACTAACTTAAGGGGGAAAGTGAAAAAAATTCAAAGCCAATAGTTTGGATGCGTATTACGAGAAAATTTGACGTCGGAGATAAAAATGTTCAACAGCAAAGTTGTAGGTGATAAAAAGATCTTTCATTTTTGTTAAAGGTACTTTTCATCATAACCTCAAAATTATGGAGAAATTTAAGAATTTTCCAAAAAATAATAAAATTTTCGTTTTTATATTATAACTTTTATAAAAATTGTTGAATTGTTATGAAACTTAGTGGAAATATACCTTCATATATTATTAATAACCAAAAAAAATTTCAAGAGAAAATAATGGAAAATTTTTGATTTTGAATTAAAAAAAAAAAAAAAGTCCTTTTTTCAGACGAAAATTGTATGGTGGAAAATCATCGTAAATAGATTTTTCAAAGCTCATTTTGTTTGTTTTTTCGTCTACTTTTTGATAAATCAGAGACATAATATAGCTTCTATTTAAGAATATGCTAAAAAATGCAAAAAACGAAAAAAGTCAATTTTGAAAAAAAAAATTTCAGTAATTGTTGATAATTTTGTTTCAGTTTCAAAAAAATGTTAAAATTAATTTCACCAATCGATTCTACGTGAAAAAATATTCAAGAAACTGTATTTTGTTGTTAAAAATTACTCCAATATTTAGGGTTGCTTCTGGAGGGTGGATAAAGTAATGATCGTTCTCATGCAATTTTCGGCTAAAATAGACGTTAAACAAAAAATTAATAATCAATAAAAGTTGTAGATTTTGAAAAATTCCTCAAGTTTTGTAGAGGTCGTTTTTACCATAACCTCAAAATTAAAAAAAAATGCAAAAAATGTATTTTTTTACATTTTTTACCTTTTTAAACTTTCTTATTATTTCTTTTCTTCTTATTTTTGTGTACTTAGTAGACAAAATGTGTGGTTGAATAAAAGTATTATAGTAATGATATTAGAAAACTTTAAAAGTTAGAAAAAATATACGGAAAGATTAACGCGCATGATCAGAACTACAGACAGTACACCTATCTCTCAATCATAGAGGCTCTATGGGTATTTGTTATACACGAGGCTTTTATTTTCCGCCATACCATTGCTACGCAGATCTCTACAGGAGTTGTCAAGATTCTGGTAATTGTTGCAATATACAACAAGTTTCAGAAGATGTAAGCGATGGTGAAGACGAAGAGCCAAGTCCTCAAAATAAAATAAACAATTAGGAAGTCGAAGATGATTTTGAAGAAGAGATGGAGTGTGAAGATTCGCAGTTTAGCGAAGAATCGGAGGGTGAAGAAGAAGAACTGATTCATGTAAATAAAAGAAAAAGATTAGTGTAGTTTGCAATGTGTATTTTCAAGATTTAATCAGTTTTTTTAAGTTTTAATCATATTCTAAAAAAGAAATACATATTCTCCTCATGAACTTCCCACGGGGTTTCCTCAAAATCTTGAACATTTTTTCCAAATTAAAGTTACAACTATAATACTTTTATTCAACCACACATTTTGTCTACTGAGTACACAAAAATAAGAAGAAAAGAAATAATAAGAAAGTTTAAAAAGTAAAAAATGTAAAAAAATAAATTGTTTGCATTTTTTTTTGAGGTTATGGTAAAAATGACCTCTACAAACCTTGAAGAATTTTTCAAAATTTACAACTTTTATTGATTACTAATTTTTTGTTTAACGTCTATATTAGCCGTAAATTGCATGAGAACGATCATTACTTTATTCACCCTCCAGAAGCAACCCTTTACCACCCCTGAATATTGAAGTAATTTCTAACAACAAAATACAGTTTCTTAAATATTTTTTCACGTAGAATCGATTGGTGAAATTAATTTAAACATTTTTTTGAAATTGAAACAAAATTATCAACAATTACTGAAAATTTTTTTTTTCAAAATTGACTTTTTTCGTTTTTTGCATTTTTTAGCATATTCTTAAATAGAAGCTATATTGCGTCTCTGATTTATCAAAAAGTAGACGAGAAAACAAACAAAATGAGCTTTGAAAAATCTATTTACGATGATTTTCCACCATACAATTTTCGTCTGAAAAAAGGACTTTTTTTTTTTAACTCAAAATCAAAAAGTTTCCATTATTTTCTTTTGAAATTTTTTTTGGTTATTTATAATATATGAAGGTATATTTTCACTAAGTTTCAAACAATTCATTAATTTTTATAAAAGTTATAATATAAAAACGAAAATTTTATTATTTTTTGGAAAATTCTTAAATTTCTCGATAATTTTGAGGTTATGATGAAAAGTACCCTTAACAAAAATGAAAGATCTTTTTATCACCTACAACTTTGCTGTTGAACATTTTTATCTCCGACGTCAAATTTTCTCGTAATACGTATCCAAACTATTGACTTTGAATTTTTTTCACTTTAACCCCCCCTCCCCCTTAAGTTAGTCCCCAAGGTCAGTAACTGCATTTATTTTTTTCTCATGTTAGTAACCCCCCAACCATTTTCCGTTGGGCTAGTTCTGGTTTCTATTTTTCCGTATTCTGATTAAAATTATGTTAGTTTGCCCCGACTATCATAATAATTTGAGAAACAATATTATCATGACAATAAAAAAATCTGAAAAGTTAAAAGCTAAAGAACAGTTAACAATGAGTCACTTATCTGTTAATTTATTGATCACTTTCCATGTAGTCTAATATTAGTACACACACGAAAAACTCCACACACATAATGTACATAATATGTAATTATATGTTTTATTTACAGATTTGTCTGACCTAACAATTTAGTTGCATTGTAGATACATTCAATCATGATTAATAAGTAGAGAGGTCGCGTAAACGCACCCTAATTTTTAAAAAACTGCGCCGTCGTTATTGTATCCTGCGTACAATAGGCGTCTTCGTCATTTTTTGAATTTCATTATATTAAATCATAAGATTTGAAAATTACGAAATTCCAAATTATGATATTAACTAGATATTTATTATTATTGGAAATTTGTTTAATGATTCCACATTTAATTTCCTTATACGTATAATAAAATTTTTGACTACCTACTTATCAAACATTTATTTTTTTACAATCATTTTAATAATATTCTACTGAATACATTCTGATTCAGAAACTAAATTGAATTTCAATATTTATCACAAAATGTTATTTAAATATAGTAGATCGTGCCCCTTATAATAAGGATATGAATGATAATGTCAATAGCCTTTCTTATTTGTGTGTTAATAAAATGTTTTAGAATGAAATTTTGCACACTTTCACATACGTTCTGAAAATTTTTGCTTTCATATTCTTTTGCAGACTTATTATGATATAAGCCTAACCAAGATATGAATCTTATGGTTTATATTCGAAAATTTGTTATGGAACAATAAGTCCAGACATTCATAACAGAACATTCAATGCAAAAGTGCATCGATGATTGGCTTTTTAGCCTCAATCCTTATGATAACCATATTTAGTAGCTATGAAATAATTCCACAAACATCTGTTAAGTAACTATTTGAGAATACAAGTTTACACATGTAAGTCGATTTAGGTTTGATGAAGTTGACCAATACATCTGTGGTACTAATGTAAAACCCGATATGTCAAAAAATTCGATTTTTCATTTTCAGTGCCAATATGTACATACAGTGATAACCAATATGATGGCAAAACCCTATATGGATCTGAATATTCTACGTACTATGATTTAATTAAATAAGTTTTCGATATGTCCATTATGTTTCAATTGCTCATTGGCAGAACCCAATATGTTTGTCATATCGGGTTCTGGCGTCACAGCTCAAAAGCTAGCCTACTGGGTATCCCGGTATGTCTGACTTATCGGATTTTGCCACAATGTCAAGTTTTCAATTTCTGTCAAAAATTTCTTTTCCATTCGCCATACGATTCGGTGTTTTGGTAAAGTGCATATATCGCCTGTTTCATCTTGGTGTTTACTTCTTATTTTAACTGTTTTACAAACATTTCGGTAAAATGTATGGAAATAGTAGGGCAGCCAAGATTGTTAACATTGCAAAACGTGGTGAGTATGGTTTTGCTGTGTATGAGCTTCTGCTGTATTGTTGTTGCATTTTTATTGCAGATACTTCAATGGCGTATTCATCGTCAGTGGCTAAATATACTATAACACAAAAAAGGGGGTCTGAAGAGATTGCGTCCTGTGTTTTAAAAAAACTAGAATCTTTGTCGGAAACTGTGACCCATGTCATTACCTACTCAGATAAATGCGGAGGGAAAAATAGAAACATAAATATGGCCTGTATGTTTTCATATTTTGCCAGCAACAGCAGCAATGTTGATCAGAAGTTTCTGATACCAGGACACACGCATCTAGAATGTGATGTAGATCACGCTTGCATTAAAAGATCCAAAAAGAAGACTGAAATACTCATCATGGTACCCAGAGACTGGTTCCAGTTAATCCGAACTGTAAAGGGCAAAAAACCATTCCAGGTTCATGAAATGACTCAAAAACACATTTTCTCATTCTCAAAACTTGCTGAGGAACATTTGATTCGAAGGACTGTCGATTCGGAGGGTAAAAAAGTAAGCAGGTCTGAAATGAAATGGACCAGGTACGAAAAAACCTTCGGATTAATCAAATTTAAAATTTCATTTCATGATGAAAACTTCCGAGTACTTGATTTAAGACGACCGAAACGCGGTAAACGGCCGATGCCCTTATTGGCCAAATGTTACAATGGGCCGTTGTCTATTGATCCCCTAAAGAAAAAGGACCTACTAAGTCTTCTGCCACTTATTCATTCTGAGTGTCATAGTTTTTACTTGAATTTAGCAAGTTCAATAAATAAAATGAAAAATCTTATCTTTTTTTCATTTTTTACCTCTACCCAATAAGATTTACGACGTGTTTCCATATTATATTATGTATGGAAAATATTACTCACTCATTTACTCATTCATAAAAGGTTCCCTATGAAAGTAGGAATAATGCTGCAATAAGTCCAGTAAGAAACACTATAAAAGGGCGGCAAACTCCGATATGGAAAATTTGAACCGCAACATGTCAGTTTTTTCAATACAACTGAAGGGGGCAAAACACGTATGTCTAAATTATCTAAATTTTTTTGTTATTTTGAAACATTTTGCAATGAGTCGCCAGAAGGGTAGTAAGTATTTGTTGTTGAACACCTTGATAATTATACAAAGTAAAAGTAAACAAAAACTTAATTTCGGTGACATCCCAAACTTTAAAAAGTGTCTCCTGAAAAATTATATTTTTTGACATATCTGGTTTTGCCTTAGTACCACAGACATTAGATTTTGGGTGGTAGGATCACATATGCACTATAGTTACTTATGTAAAACAGATTGATTGTTAATTATTTTATAGTTACTTAATATTTAAAATTTTTGTAGAAAAACTGGTTGTCTAGCAGATAAGAAACTCTAGAGATACATGAGCGTAATGCAATATTGCATTCATATAACTTACTAGAAAAGTTCTTTAACAAATCTTCATACATGGCAGGAGATTTTTTGAGTATTGCAGACATCAGCATCCTTACTAGTATTACAGGATTGAATATTATATTTCCCATTGAGAAAGTTCGATATCCAAGACTATGTTACTTGAGGAAAGCATTCCCCACATTTACCAGTCAAGACGCCATATAATTTTACCGGAAATATTGTGTTCGTTTTTTTTTTATTGAAAAGTTGCAAACTGTTATATATTTATCTACTTTATTTCAATAACCAACGATGAAAGAATATAATATATATATATATATATATATATATATATATATATATATATATATATATATATATATATATATATATATATATATATATACAGGGTGTCAAAAAACAAAGTTTCAATAATTTTGGAGCTTATTATAGACCTAAAAATAAGTAAAAAATTTTATGTGAACATGGGTCCGCAATTGAACCGTTTTGGAGATTAAGCGATTTTCTATTTCCGAAATAATAAGGTTTTACCACGGAATTTAACAGGATCCGCATTCCTTAATTTTCTTAAAAATACCTTGCCCGATTTTCTCGACTTGGTACCTTTAAATCAGTGGATGAATATTTGGTTTATGCAAGATGGTGCGCCCCCACATTATACTCTTGCTGTTAGAGAACATTTAGATCGAACATTTCCCAGATGATTGATAGGACGAGGAAGACAGTGTCATGGCCCGCTAGATCTCCCGATTTAAATCCTTTGGACTTCTTTATTTGAAGTTATTTGAAAAGTTTAGTGTATACAACGTCAGCAAATAACATTGAAGACTGACATCGGATTGAACTTCCTGCATTGAAATGGACGGTGGTCATATGGAACATCTTCTGTAAAACACTAGCAGTCAAAAATAAATGGAATATCTTCTGTAGTTTATCGTATTTGGTTGCGCTAGAAGGTATTTAATATATATATATATATATATATATATATATATATATATATATATATATATATATATATATATATATATATATATATATACAGGGTGATTCCGGAGGAAACCGTCAGATTTCAGGTGAAGTTTACATTAGTCAAGGCAGTTTCGAAACAATGTTTGTTTTATGGTTGGGGGCCTTTATTGTGAGTCTACAGGGTGATTTGTCCAATTGGACCGATTTTTCTTTTATTCATAACTTTGGTATGTCTTGATGAATCTTGATGAAATTTTCAGTGTAGAAGAATATGATTGTTTACTCTCAATAATTCTAACAAATTCAAAAATACAGGGTGGGAATTACGATAAGTTCAGATTAAATTTGCAGGATGAAAAAACACCCTGTACATTCCGTTTCAAAGAATTTGCTACCTGCTTCAGATTCTAACATAAGTTTACATTACTGGAGCGTTTTCATTTTTTCTGGCACACGTCCACTTTTCCTAGAAATTTTTTTTTAAAATGAACAGTATCGTTATTTCGCTCCAAGCCAGTGAAGATATTCTGAACTAGATAGTGAAGATCTTCCAATGATACAAAGCTCTTCCTGAGTCCTAAAGTAATTCTTCCAAATTCGAAATTGATTTTTGATCCCTCATATTCTGATGTATAAAATCATTTAATTCAGAAAATTTCTTTATACGTATGTGAACCAAAAAAATCTACTACTACTAATACAGAATAGTCATTCGAAACATATGAAAGGCAAAATTAAGGATTAACACAAAATTGACACTTCCGGTTTTCTATGAAGAGAATATTCCTAAAACATAAAGTAATTTCGTTCAAAAATGTACTCACTTATGGTCTCAAAATAGTAGGTAAAATATTGAATCACGAATGTATGAAAAATAGTTTTTATCAAATTGAAAAATTTCAATGAAACTTAAATCTCAATTTAAATCAAGTTCGTTAAGATCCATGGTTACCATCACAGTGAACCACAGAATGAGAATATTAAATAAAAAATCTGCCACAAGAAGTGTATTTCAACATGCCACAATTATTTACTCATGCGGAATATGCAGATATGATTTTTGTTTATGGGTTTTGTAACGGAAATGGAACTGAAGCCAAAAGGAAATACCAAAGACGATTTTCTAATCGACGTCAACCAAATAAAGGTACTTTTGGACAAGTATTTCATTATTCTGAAGAACATGGGCATTATCCTAGTAAGGCAGAGCATATTGATAGGCCTACTCAAAATGAAATTTCCAATCAAATTGTTGAACGGGTGGAGGAGGAACCGTCTATTAGTACTCGTCAAATTAGTACCGGATTAGGAATTTCGCAGAGCAAAGTGTGCAAGACTTTGAAGAAAGAGAAATTTCACCCATACCACTATCAAAAGGTTCAAGAACTGTTTCCACAAGATCTGCCCCAACGATTACAATTTTGTCGCTGGGTTATTAGTCACTAACGAACTATTTTTCGAATTCTATTCAGCGACGAGGCTATGTTCACTAAGAATGGAATTTTTAATATCCACAATTCCCACGAATGGGCAAGAGACAAACCGCATTTGAAGAAAAGTCATAACACACAACACAGATTTTCTGCCAATATTTGGCTTGGAACAATAGACGGAAATTTAATTGGCCCTCACATTTTTGAGGAAAGATTGAATGGTGAAATTCCCTAAACTTTTTGGAATATATTTTACTAAATCTATTGGAAGATGTACATATCCGCTCTTTGTACTTTCAGCATGACGGAGTACCACCTCACTTTGCATTGAATGAGAGAAATCACCTGGATGTAAATTATCCGAACAGATGGATTGGTCGTGGAGGACCTATTGCTTTGCCACAAAGATCGCCTGATTTGAACCCTTTAGATTATTTTGTGTGGGGACATCTAAAAACGAAAGTTTATAAGATTGAAATTAGAAGTAGAGAACATCTAGTTGGAAGAATTTTCAAGGAATGTGTGATTAGAATTTAATAAGGAGGTCGCGAATATGTATTAAAAAAAAGGAAATCATGTCGAACATTCTATGTAAATTTTGTGTTAATCCTTAGTATTGCCTTTCATAATATGTTTCGAATGTTTATTCTGTATTGGTTGTAGATTTTTTGGTTTAAGTAGGTACGTATAAAGATATTTGCTGGAATAAATGATTGTATACATCAGAATATGAGTAATTAAAAATGAATTTCGAATTTTTAAAAACTATTTTAGGACTCAGGAAGAGCTTTGTATCATTGGACGATACAGCTTTACCATCCAGTTCAGAATATCCTCACTGCATTGGAGCGAAATAACGATATTGTTCATCTTTAAAACAAATTCTAGGAAAACTGGACTTGTGCCAAAAAAATAAAAACGCTCCAGTAATGTAAACTTATAGTAGAATCTGAAGCAGGTAGCGAATTTTTGAAAACGTAATATACAGGGTGTGTTTTCAACATGCAATTTAATCTGAACTTATCATAATTCCCACCCTGTATTTTTGAGAAAGTGATGAAATTACTGAAAGTAGACAATCATATTGTTCTACACAGAAAATTTCATCAAGATTGATTAAGCCATACCAAAGTTATGAATAAAAATCGGTCGAATCGGAGAAATCACCCTGTAGACTTTCAATAAAGGCCCCCAACCATAAACCAAACATTGTTTCGAAACTGCCTTGACTAGTGTAAACTTCACCTAAAATCTGACGGTCTACTCCGGAATCACCCGTATTTATATATATATATATATATATATATATATATATATATATATATATATATATATATATATATATATATATATATATATATATATATATATATATATATATATATATATATATATATATATATATTGAAGTGAACTAGGACATTTATTTGAAACTAATCAAACAAACCTCCTAGCGGAGCTGGTTATAAGAGTTCACGAAGCATCGAAATATCAACATCTACCCCAGACGGTAATTGTTCGAAATGTTAATTTGTTTATCACAATCGATGGAAATTGATAGACAGACTGTTTCGCCCTTATCGGGGCTCATCAGTATCATCCATCCACCAAGAGTGATAACCAAACCAACATTTCAAACGGTCATACATATTTCTTCTAGTAACTCCATGACATATAAATATGACACAGCGCCACCAGTCGGAAACAATTGAACCACATCTTTCAGAATAGAAGAAAACATTTCGGCAACGAAACTCTTACGTCCTGACACCCGAAGGTGGTTACTATAATCGCTAAGCAAGAGTAAAGTTGATACATCCATTTTGATGCAATTCAACATTTACAAACCGCAAGTAACAAGCCCTCCAATTTTATACCTTTTACAGGTAGCAATGAATGGAAAACAGAATTCTTCGTGTTAACGACACACGTTCGTGGCAATAGAATGAAGTGAACTAGGACATTTATTTGAAACTAATCAAACAAACCTTCTAGCGGAGCTGGTTATAAGAGTTCACGAAGCATCGAAATATCAACATCTACCCCAGACGGTAATTGTTCGAAATGTTAATTTGTTTATCACAATCGATGGAAATTGATAGACAGACTGTTTCGCCCTTATCGGGGCTCATCAGTATCATCCATCCACCAAGAGTGATAACCAAACCAACATTTCAAACGGTCATACATATTTCTTCTAGTAACTCCATGAGCGCTTGTTACTTGCGGCGTGTGAATGTTGAATTACATCAAAATGGATGTATCAACTTTACTCTTGCTTAGCGATTATAGTAACCACCTTCGGGTGTCAGGACGTAAGAGTTTCGTTGCCGAAATGTTTTCTTCTATTCTGAAAAATGTGGTTCAATTGTTTCCGACTGGTGGCGCTGTGTCATATTTATATGTCATGGAGTTGCTAGAAGAAATATGTATGACCGTTTGAAATGTTGGTTTGGTTATCACTCTTGGTGGATGGATGATACTGATGAGCCCCAATAAGGGCGAAACAGTCTGTCTATCAATTTCCATCGATTGTGATAAACAAATTAACATTTCGAACAATTACCGTCTGGGGTAGATGTTGATATTTCGATGCTTCGTGAACTCTTATAACCAGCTCCGCTAGGAGGTTTGTTTGATTAGTTTCAAATAAATGTCCTAGTTCACTTCATTTTATTGCCACGAACGTGTGTCGTTAACACGAAGAATTCTGTTTTCTATATATATATATATATATATATATATATATATATATATATATATATATATATATATATATATATATATATATATATATATATATATATATATATATATATATATATATATATTATATTATGGCATGTCCAGTATAGGAAATAAACCGGCTAAGTGCGAGTCGGACTCGCGCACGAAAGGTTCCGCAACATTGACATGCCCCCTTAAATATTTATGTCATTTTAATTTTATTATTTATTATTGAAATAAAGGTACAACTGAGTATTTTGTGAATATTTCAAGTGCCTATCTTTTGCCATTATTGATATCGAGCAAAAAAGGGCAAAAAAATTGCGTTTGTTGTATGGGAACCCCCTTAAATATTTATTTAATTTTTTTTTAGTATAGCGGCAACAGGAATACATAATTCGTGAAAATTTCAACTGTCTAGCTATTGCAGTTCTTGAGATACAACCTGGTGACAGACAGACGGACGGACAGACAACGAAGTCTTAGTAATAGGGTTTCGTTTTTACCATTTGATTACGCAATCCTAAAAAAGAGCTGAAATTTGGTATGTGACGTTTTTCTTGGGGTAGATTTTGTCTAAATTTTGCCATCCACAAACTTTAGGTAAGTGAGTGCATAAGTGAAAATTTCTCAAAGAGGTGGCAGAAGATGTGGATATTTAAGTCCTTTTGAATGTTATATGATGCTAAAATTATAAGGAATATTTATTCTCTGTTTATTTTTTTCAAATTGTATCAGAGGACTGAAAATATGTACGTGGATTTAGAGAATTTAAGGGAAGTGCTTAATATTGGTATAATTTTCTTTCAGTAACCACCACCATTTTTATGTAGATATTTCTAGTTCTATAGCTTCTATTGATTAGATTAGAGGGTTGAAATTTTGTGCGTGAATTGAGTTGATGTGAGGAAAGTGCTTTTTGGTTGCTTTCAACTATTTTTCTACAACACCGCCACAAGCGTGAATGTCCCAAAACCTGGGAAATTCAGGCTCGTGGGATTTAAAAATTTGCTCACCCCCACATTCCCTCTAAATTGAAATAAGAGATTGATAACTTTTTTCAAAGAAACTAAAATGAGGGTACCTACCTTTTACTTTGACTTCATTGACGGAGCTTTCCTTCTCACTCGTTTTGTTTTTACTTATATGACATATTCTGTGCGTATATCGGTTTGTAGGGATAATGAATATAGTATCTTAAATTTTATCTAAATGTATTTATAATTTCCTTCAATTCATATTTTAATCTGGAAATAATAGTCATCCTATTTCATATACCTGCTTATAGCTAATATCGTTTTCGTTTTCGAAATTCATTTATTCACCAATGAAATTCCTCTATTTAAATCACATGAAATAATATTGAGTACTTCCTACTAATTTTGACACTGAATATTCTGTCCAAATAGCACCCGATATTCTTCCCAATAAAGAACTCCCTTGCAGCTTCTTCAAATGAAAATCTAATTAAACATAAACAGAAAACTCTTATTGAAGAAAATGTAGGCTTAACTCTAAAAAGCAAACAATCAGTTTTTCACCTCATTAATTACATAGCCAAATTGAAATTACAATACATAACATATCATACAGAAAAATCGTTTTAAAATCACAATTATTGAATAGTTCTTGGGTTCATTATTATTTAATAATTAATATGGACTTTACTCACTTGATACGAAAAGAAATCATGTCATATTTAGCTTATATTTCATGAATGTTAAACTTTCTATATGTCCATGAAAGCTCTAAAGCAAGAAAAGAAATGAAGTGAATAATTATTCAATCTCTTAACGGGTTTTTTACTGATATCTCATTATATTCAAATATGATACATTCAACAGATAACCTCTGGAAATGAAGATTAAAGTTCATATGAAATATATTTTATGAACAAAAACAAAATTTGAATTTACTACGTTTATTATCACAAGTATTTTTGTGATAATAAACGTAGTGCATTCATGTTTTGTTTTTGTTCATCATGTTAAAGTATGACGTAGTAACGACGGATTCCATCAACTATTTGAAATATATTTTATTTTCAAGAAAGGGCATAGTAATTATTTGTTGTTGCAATATATGTTATTCTTGCAACGAATGAAGTACTAACAATTTGTTCGATACCTAGAGCATCAAAATATATTCGGTTATATCACAAGAGCATCGAAACTAATCGATTATACTTCCGAGTCACGAGACGTATTTTGCGCTCTCGTGGTGTTTTGAGAAAATACGTCGAGTGACGAAGTCAGTATAACGATTATTTTCGATTGCTCGAGTGGTGTTCGTCACGATTATAAAACGAATAAAAAATATTAATTTTTTTTGACAAACGTCAAAACATCGTCAATATAAAAATATTCACATTTTGACACGAGGCGAAACACCTAAACGATCATATCACGTCGTCAAGGGTATATTCACTTATCAATACGCAGTAGTTATGCAAAATTCACGGATTCTATTGACTTATTATTACATGAGTTATATAATCAGTTGTAATATCACATGAGCATCGAAATAATCGATTATACTTCCGAGTCACGAGACGTATTTTGCGAAACATCCACGAGAGCGCAGCTCGAGTGATGTTTTAAAAAATACGTCGAGTGACGAGGTCACATTAACGATTATTTTTGATTGCTCGAGTGGTATTCGTTACGATTATATAACGAATAAAAAATATTAATTTTTTTTGACAAACGTCAAAACATCGTCAATATGAAAACATTAACATTTTGACACGAGGCGAAACATCAAAACGATTATATCACGTCGTCAAGGGTATATTCACTTATCAATACACAGTAGTTATGCAAAATTCACGGATTCTATTGGCTTATTCATACATGAGTTATATAATCAACATAATTTCTGTATTTCGATACGTTTGCCAAATTTATATGTAGATTATTTTCACAGAAATATTTTTGAAAAATATAAAACTGCGATTGCCATTTCGGTCACTAGACCATCATCGGGCATATTGAGTTAAGAACCGATGATGGTCTAGTGACCGAATTTGCAATCGTAGTTTTAAACTTTTTAAAGTATTTTTGTGGTAATAAACGCAGTGAATTCAAGTTTTGTTTTTGTTCATCATGTTAAATTATCACGTAGTAACGACGGATTCCATCAACTATTTGTAGATTATTAATTGAAAAATTAAGATTAAGTAGATACATTCCATTCAATAACTCATACTAAAAGAAGTGAACTTAATCCTTCAACTGACCGCATTAATCGTTCGGTTTTTGGATTTCAGTTCAGATTTTAAATATATATGAAGAACTCTCTATCAACAACTATTAACATCAATCGATTCAGTTAACTCAGAAGAGCTTCATTATACTTACGTGTATACGTGTATAGATAATATTCAATATTATTTGACTATAAACGATGGTTAACTTATTTGTTGTGCCCTTAGTATTGATCCTGTGTTCTTTGTGTTATAGTAATTATACTTATGGAAAAGTGAAACCTGAAGCTATCCAACGAAGTTATTCAGGTAATTTTTGACATAAATAATAAGCATTTCGTTTGAATCTATGATGTCCCAAGTATGAGATTATCTTCATCGATTGGAATGAAACGAAATCTTTTTAATATAAATTTAATATGAAACGGAAATATGAAATGTCGAAAATACAAGCACATTTCAACCTGTTCATTTTTCATTCAATTTGATCTATATCAAAGTATCTGATTAAATACTATTGAATAATCAGGTGTGCACACGTTATACCTATTCATACCCAGTTAGTGAATTTCAGCAAAAATCATATAGAATCATAAATGTGAGTTTAAATGTTTGACGTCTACATGCAGCATATATTTACGAAAAAATTATTCTTTATGGATCCTCGAAAATGACGATGTTCTTGTATCAAGGTTATTTAAAACTTCCTTGTTTGAAATTAACCATACAACTATCTTTATCTAATGTTTTCTCATTAATTCATGGTCAATCATCTCATCGTTCGCAGATTTTGAAATAATTTCAATACTAGCTTGGGACATAGAAACTATTTACTCCATTCCTCGAATAAGAAGTAATATTTCTATACCTAGGTGAAAAGTTATTGTGAAAAAACTGCTTGGTAAATACCGAAAATTTGGAGTCCATAATTCAAATTTTTTCAGTTTGACAACTAAATCCCAGATAACTTGATATTTTAAAATAATTGTAAAATGACTTATATCAAAATCTTATCAAACCAAATTCAGTAATATATCAGGTTTCGTGGTAAAAAGAATATATATATATATATATATATATATATATATATATATATATATATATATATATATATATATATGTATATATATAAATATATATATATATATATATATATATATATATATATATATATACCTATATATCCTTCAGTTGAGAATGTATATTTGCACATTATATAACTCTAAGTATATGAAAGTGCTAAACAGATAAAAGTTTTCTTCTCAACCTAGGCATACAGTATACTTTTATATAAAATCAATAGAAAGGAGCAAATTAATAGCCGAGAAAACGTGCAATGTTTTTTGTTTGTTTATGAGCAACTTCCGCAAATCTGATGCCAGTTTATACTGGATTTAAAAAACTGAAAGTCATAGCAAACCGAAAACACATCTGAGGGTTGAGGTTTGTAGTTCATATGAGAAACGCCCTCTGGTAGATAAGTAATCTGGATAATTGGATCTGCACAGTAAATTCGTGTGTATTATCTACATACCTTCATTAAGATTTGTGCTTATGGTGGAGTAATTGAGGCAATATATGCAGCAATTTCAGTGCACCTTCAATATCTGTAAAAGAGACACAAGTCGGTAACTTTCCTCCGTTCTTCGAGTGAATGTACCTGAGGGGTCAATGAGGGGCCATCTGTTAGTTTCACTGCTCTCTCTTGAATTGAGTCAAAAAGAAATAGTTTGGTGGAGAACTCCAAACATGTGGGCAGTTTTTCAATGCGGCGTCAACATAAACTTTATAAAGCAACCATAGCTATGTGAACAAATTTTTAGCATGGAAATGAAACTTCTCATTTAGCCAAATAAAATTAAGCATATTTGTACTCATTTAAGTTTTTCAGGAATATCTAAGACAAGAGTAATATTTTTTGAACCATCAATATTGTTTTGTGACCAACATTCAAACTCTTCTATATGAAATTCATTTAATTGGAAGCACAGATATTTCCTACACGTAATGTAACATGATCATCAGAGATATTCAAAACTGTAACTTATTGAATTCAAGGACATTTATAATCATTAACAAGAATTTTGTTTATGAATACTATTGTCGCATTTATAAAAACCAGCCTAATTTGAAATTATATACATTTATCAATATATATATATATATATATATATATATATATATATATATATATATATATATATATATATATATATATATATATATATATATATATATATATATATATATATATATATATATATATATATATATATATATATATATATGTATATATATATATATATATATATATATATATATATATATATATATATATGTATATATATATATATATATATATATATATATATATATATATATATATATATATATACAGGGTCATTGATGGTCGATGGTAGGTTAGACGTTTACGGAAAACGGGACAATCTGAAAATTTGGATCCTGCCAGAGAAAGGCACGATCTATCTTTCTAAAATATTTTCGTTTTGGTGGTGTTACCGCTATTATTCACAACTTGTAACAACTTTTTTTTTCAAATGAGACACCCTGTATATTATTTAATTTTTAAAATCACAATATCTTCAGGATTATTCTTCTTCAATAGTTCCCTACTACATCCTATCTACCTCGGTTTTCGAGATAATAAATATTGTGGTTTTTTTTTTCCTGAAATTATGTAAAACTTAAATTTTAATTTATCTGCCATTTGAACCTAAAGGAGGCTGAAATTTTGCACACTATTTGCAAATGTCTTGTATTTAATAGTTGCCTGAATAAATTCGTTTCATGTTATACACGGCGATTTAAATAAACTGGATGATTTTAACGTGACACACAAAAAAGTCGAAACGTCATTTTTTCAAATGGGACACCCTGTATATTATTAGCAATTCTAAACGGCAATTGAATTGCCTTCAAGTTGAAGTGACATAGTGGTATACCTAACTAGTCAAGTTTTCGAAATAATCGCAAATGCATTTGATATTTATTAAACAAGTTGAGTTGGAGCGAAATAATTAGATGAATCTGTTTATTCTCCATGGACAATGTGACAGGATTGTGGCAAGAACATGCAGGAAATTCAATGAAACGTATCCTCATTTGCAACCAATGAATGAAAGGAAATTTATGCGACTACAAAATAATTTTTCATTTTTTAATAATTTTTCAATTTGTCAACTTTTAGAAAAAATTCTTAAAATGTTTAAAAAACACATTATTTACACGATATCAAATTCTGAACATTTTATAATGAATTTTCAAAATATCCCCCATTGAGTTCTAGGCACTTCAAAATTCGACGATGTACAGCTTTATGTATTTCATCAGGATCTAGTTGGTCGTTGCAATTGGTCACACGTTGACGTAGCTCCTCTTTAGTATTCACCGATGTTCGGTACACTTTCTGTTTCAAATTGCCTCAAAGGTAAAAATCGAGGGGTGTTAGGTCGAGAGACCTTGCAGGCCAATCCCATGGACCAAACGCCCAAATCATTAAATATTTGAAACAGCTCACATGTCACCTCTTCTGCGCAATGTGCGGGTGCTCCATCAAACTGGAACCATCTTCTAATGTTGAATTTTCCAAAAATTCCGACACTACTGTCCTTAGCAAGCGGAGGAATTGATTCTTGTTCAGTGGCTCAGCGTAAATGAAAAATCTTATTATGAGGTATTGAACTGTTATGCATTTAAAAGAATGCATATTGTGCTCGACCAAAATCTTTTGCACCGCATAATAAGTTACGCCTAAATCATTTGCTGCACTTTGGATGGAAGCTTGTGGATATGCGTGGAAATAGGCTAAAACGTTCACAATATTCTCTTCATCCGACGTTTCAGGCCTTGGTAAACTGCGAGTTGCCCTAAGTTTTGAACCATAATTGATAAAATTATCTTGCATTCGCATAAACTTCCTTTCATTCATTGTTTGCAAATTAGGATACGTTTCATTGAGTTTCCTGCATGTTCTTGCCACAATCCTGTCACATTGTCCATGGAGAATAAACAGATTCATCAAAAGTTCATTTCGCTCCATCTCAACTTGTTTGAAGAAATATCAAATGGAAATTTAAAACTTTGGCGTCTGTCAAACATTAGAAACAATTAGGCAATTGTCAGTTATCTAGACACCGGTGAACATAGTTACGTCAACGTGTGACCAATTGCATCGGCCAACTAGATGCTAATGAAATACCAGTGATATGTTAAGAATGGATTATGACATGTGTATCATCTATTCTCATTTATGTAAAGGGGGATCACTTTTTTCTGCTTATAGCTAAGGCCAATGTGGCGGAAAAGCAGATCTTAGTTCAATTACAAGTTTTGTTGTAAGTAATCATACACATATTGAGTAAGATTCAAAAACGTTTATGTATTTTGCGAAATACATAAAGCGACAAATGATGGTGTACATTATCGGATTTTGAAATGCATTTGCGATTATTTCGAAAACTTGACGAGTAAGATATACCACTATGATAAGTAGATAGGTATAGGGAACTATTGACCTACCATCGACCATCAATGACCCTGTATATATATATATATATATATATATATATATATATATATATATATATATATATATATATATATATATATAAAATATATATATATATATATATATATATATATATATATATATATATATATATATATATATATATATATATATATATATAATATATATATATATATATATATATATATATATATATATATATATATATATATATATATATATATATGTGTATGGGTATGGGTATATGGAAAGAACAATTGTGTGACTTCATTATATAATTTATAATAATTTTTGCAGTGTCGATAATTTTATCTAAATTCAGGCTTGGAATGAAGTATGAAACAAATAGATATCATTGAAACGAACAGAACGGTATTCATAAAACTTTTCAGGCGAGTGTATTGTCACATAATACATCTTATGCGATTTTTGTTATTAATTTGCTTTAGGTTTAACACGAAATACCCTTACCTTTTCATATTTGAATAAGACAACCAGTACATATTTGCATATTTTAAAAGATCCTGTTCTGTTGAAGTACATTGAGTTTGGTGCAAATAATCTCTAAATCTGAGAAATTGATTCAGTCTAAATTTAATGAACAATTGATCTTATGCATTTTAAATTAATAAGAATGAGAATGGTGAAAAGAGTTCAATCAGTTCACCTGCTGACAATATGCAAAAGTATCAACAAGTTCCTTAGTAATACTTCACCAGAATTCTCTACGGATAAGTTCACATTCATCGGCTATTCCTTGTGCCAGCTCCTGCAAAGAGGTCCAACGAAACATGTGACTGGTGGCCTCTGAGAGAAAAAAGTGACTCAAGTCTAGAGAAAGAGTAGCTTCTACTTCTTATTCAACAATTTGGAAAATTCGTAACTAAAAATATTTTCTCTCATAGTGGTGGGGCAATGCATCTAGTTGAAACTAAATATTTGGAACTGTCCATTCTGTTTTAGTGCCGGGAGGACTTTGTCATTCGGTAATTCATTGTAGTTGCCGGCAAAATTTTATAAATATTATCCTTTTCGTTTTGAAGATATTTACTTAGATTCATACTTTGTCCCACCCTTGTATATAATATAATATAATATAATTCAATCATTTAGCAATCTTCTTTCAGATATTGGAGGGACGAATTGTTATCAAATTGTTTCTTACAGTTTATGGATCTTCAGACCAAGAATGTACTAAAAATTCGCATTGCTCTAGTGCCCATTCATGCAGTGTTTTTGGAAAGTGTTTAGATCCATGTCTGCAATCTTGTGGAATTAACGCGACTTGTGAAGTGATTAGTCATAACCCAGTGTGTAGCTGCGGACCAGATCATTACGGAGATCCAATCGTAGGCTGCTTACCTATATCTGGTGAGTGGAATTTGTTTCCAGAAATGAAGTGCTGGTGACGAAATGGAATATCTTCAATGCATTTTGATGTTTTATTGGACATCAAAGTCGTACCCTCAAAATAAAGATAGCATAACAAGTAATGTTTGTGTTACTTTTAGTGAAGTAATCATTCTCACTAATTTGAAATTCTCCAATGTATTTCTAAGATACAGAATAATTGAAAATAATATGAATTTATCGAATGTATAGCTTGTACTTGGCAAGTACAATTAGTAGTTGGAAGAGACTTGTATTCCAAGTAAAAAATTTTAATATCTTACTATCAGACACTCGCTTACAGCTAATTATCATCTTAAGTGCTTCTACAATAATAAAATAATCAGTCGCAGCAAGCTGCATTAGAAAAGCAGGTTTTCGCAACGTATTCATTCAATTGAGATTAATTTTTCAAATTCAAACCAGGTAATTTAGATTACCAACTCTCAACCCTGTTGCTTCAACATTGTGCCCTTTATCATGTAAACAAGATTTATATCCTCTCCTATCCTAAGCGTATCGTACCAAAACTAATCCCATACAGGATGATATAGAGAACTATCTACCAATCAATGTTCAACCCTGTTGTTCTAAAATTGCACCCTTCATATTTTAAACAAGATTCATTTCCTCCCGGGGGGGGGGTCAATCCCGCAACCAATTCACACCAACACCAAATCTATATTATACGAAATCTATCTACTTACAATATTTCAACCCAACTGGCCCAAAATTGTGCCCTTTATCGTGTGAACAAGTTTGAAATACATAAGCTCGTACATAGAATATATATATATATATATATATATATATATAATAATATTTACATATATATATATATATATATATATATATATATATATATATATATATATATATATATATATATATATATATATATATATATATATATATATATATATATATATATATATATATATATATATACATATATATATATATATATATATATATATATATATATGGGTATGGGTATGGGTATGGGTATAGGTATATGAAAAATACAATTGTGTGACTTTATTAATAAAAATCATTTTTTCAGTGACGATAATTTCATTTAAATGCAGGCTTGAAATGAAGCATGCAACTAAGTAGATATCACTGAATCAAAAAGAACGATAGTCATTAAACTTTTCAGGCAATTGTATTGTCACATAATACATCTAATGCAATTTTTGTTATTAATTTACTTTAGGTTTAATACCCTTAACTATTCCTATTTGAATAGAACAACCAGAACATATTTGCATATGTTAATAGATCCTGTTCTGTTGAATTAGTACATACTGACTTTGGTGCAAATAATCTCTGAATTCGAGAAATTGATTCAGTTTAAATTCAATGAACAATTGATCACATGCCTTTTGAGTTAATAAGAAAGAGAAAGGTGAAACTTGAAGAAAATCATTTCTAATGTTCAGAGTTTAATCATTTAATCAGTTCACCTGCTGACAATATGCAAACGTGTCAACAAGTTCGTTAGTTATACTCTACCAGAATTCTCTACTATTCAACAATTTGGAAAATTCGTAACTAAAAAAACTTTTCTCTCATAGTGGTGGGGCAATGCATCTAGTTGAAACTAAAATTTCATACATATTATATTTTTCGTTTTGAAGATTTCATACTTCATCCCACCCCTGTATTATATAAAATAATTCAATCATTTCGCAATTCTCTTTCAGATATTGGAGGGACGAATTGCTATCGAATTATTTTTTACAGTTTATGGATCCAGTCCGTGCCAACACTCGCCTTGCGGTCCCAAGGCTTATTGTCAGGTTCGTGGTAAATCATCAGTCTGCTCGTGCTTGGCACACTACGTCGGCGAACCACCAAACTGTCATCCAGCATGTACTAAAAATTCTCAATGCTCTA
>JARQZK010002889.1:710000-777500 GCA_030704885.1 Cynegetis impunctata
TATATATATATATATATATATATATATATATATATATATATATATATATATATATATATATATATATATATATATATATATATATATATATATATATATATATATATATATATATATATATTTGATTTGTTCTTGTCTGTGCTATATTTGTACTTATTCATCTATTTTTAGCAATAACAGGCTACTCAATTAGTATCATCGAGATTCATTCTAAATATTTTGTTACCTGAGTAATTAGCTTCGCTTTATCAAATTTCAGCTTTGAGGCATTGCCATTTATTCCTCTAATATAATGAGTATGGAAATACTCAAGGTACAAAAAGTGAACATATATCCGGTCATGATATCCAAATGATGATATTCAAAATAATGAAATGTGCAAGTTTTGCCCGAACATATAGAAGCTACAGTAAAGAAAAAGTTTTGCGCTTTGAAGAGGAATTGTTCGGGCAAGACATTATGACATATGGAGTTCCATTTATCTACACGAAAGACTTTTTAGTTGCTTTTTGTCGCGTGCTTTCCATTATCAAAAAGCAACACTAACAAAAGTAGAAAATACACTTATATCCAGAAATTTGGGAATGTAGAAACCGTTTGGGAATATTTGAGATCTTAAAAGTGTACGATCAGAGGTTTAAGGTGAAATTATAAAACTATATAATCTATTGAAGGAAAACAAAGTCAATTATAACAATATTTCATGGAAAAATTTGATGATAAAATCAAAACTACATGGCAAATAACTGAGCACGTGGTCAGTAAAAAGTGTAAAAAACTGACGACGATTTAAACTACTGGCAACCGTAGAATTCAATTATTACTTCACAAACATAATAGAAAATATGGGATTGATCGCTCGAAGTAAGCACCTCATGCAAAAATGTTATTGAATTTAATTCTAAGACCAGTGGTAGGGGAAGTTACAGAAGAAGTGTATGAAGTAGTAACCAGTCTTAAAAATGAATGATGTTGAAATATATAACACCGTTACATAAATCTGGTGATGAGCTGTTGAAAGGAAACTGCAGACCGATAAGTAATTTATCCGGTTTTTCAAATATTTTCGATTCAATTTTGTGTGAAAAGGTAACAAATTTCTTCAGATGCTGTGCGTTGTTTATTAAGAGTCAACACGGATTTATTAAGGGAAGGTCGACCAATACAGTATTAGCCGAATTCATAAGTGTTATTCTCCAGGGCTTGGAGCAGAAGAACTTACCATGAGGTATACTGCTTGGTCTGTCAAAGGCTTTCCATTGTGTTAAAAATCAGATCCTGCTAGAGGAGCTGTATAACTATAGAATACGTTGAGCCTGTTTGAGGGCGTTTGAAACATTATTAGAAGCTCGCAAACATAATACAAAGTTGAAAACATGGCACGGTGTCATGAAGTCAGAGGTGAAAACAATTTCATGTGGCATCCCCCCAGCAACGGCAAATTGATACATTATGCCGATGATACTACATAATTGATAAATGAAAGAGATACCCAAGACTTACAATTGAGTACAAGAGAATTTGTGACAAGAGTTCAATCCTGGCTTGTCGAAAATAACCTACTAACAATGGTAAAACAAACGAAGCACTTTCGAATAAATCGAACGAACACGGTCTATTTGCAAAATTTAATTATAAACAAGAAAAGTTACGAATTGAAACCAAAAGAGAAGTTACAGAGTGTAATGGTAGATGAAGTCTTTGAATTAGGGTGACCATGTTAAAATGTAAAAGGAAAAACTGAATACAAGCTCCTATGCAATAAGATCTCTAGAGGAGTACGTAGATGCTCGAGTATTAAATATCGTTTATTATGCCAACTTTTATAGTCAAGTCAGATATGCCTCTATAGAGGGATAAAATCGGAGCGATTGTTAATAGTGGTGTGTAAATGTTGCATTACATCGAATTGATCTAGCAACTTTACTCTAGCTTAGCGAATATAGTAACCACCTTCGGGTGTCAGGACGTACGAAATCTCGTTGCCGAAATGTTTCATCTATCTGTAAGATGTGGTTCATTTGTTTCCGACTGGTGGCGCTGTGTCATATTTATATGTCATTGTGTTACTAGAAGCAAAATATAAGTTTGAAATATTTAGTTGGTTATCACTGTCGATGGATGGATGATACTGATGAGCCCCAAATAAGGGCGAAACAGTATGTCTATCATTTCCGTTGATTGTGATGAACAACTTAATATTTCTAACATTTACCGTCTAAACCTATATGAAAATATTTCGATGCTTCGTGAACTCGTATAACCAGCTCCGCTAGGAGGTTTGTTTGATTAGTTTCAAATGAATATCCTAGTTTACTTCACATATATATATATATATATATATATATATATATATATATATATATATATATATATATATATATTTATATATATATTTATATATATGTATATATATATAAACATATATATAATATATATATATATATATATATATATATATATATATATATTATGTATGTATATATATATATATATATATATATATATATATATATATATGTATATATATATATATAAACATATATATAATATATATATATATATATATATATATCTAGTTTTGAGTTTTTTTTCCCTTTTTTGTTGAATGATAATCTTCAGTAAATCCAAATAGTTAGTAAGAATCTTTGGAGATAAATTCAAATTTTCAAAATAACATATCCTGATATTTTTTAGGATTATGTATTTTGTTCATACCAAAAGAGAAAAGATACTTTTCTTATCAAAGATGATGAATGGATTATTAAACCAATTCCCTTTAAGTCTGACTCGGATGTTCGAGGAATCTTGGACTTACGACAAGGGTAGGTTAGAAAACCTTTTCTAGATTAATATATTCTCCATAATTTCTCAGATGGAAGAAAGTTCTGAAAGATGTGGGTACTATTTTCTTTGAATATTGTGTTGATTGGGTAATAAAGGTCGTAGCAAAAAATCATAACTGAATCATATAAATCGAAAAGATGAAAATTATGAACTGTGAAACAACGACTTCGCATAGTGTTTTTATATTTTAGTTTGATTCAAGTTGTATGCTACAAAAATTTAATATAAACTAATTTGTTTTATGGTAAACTATGACCCAAAACCCATTATTCAACTAACAGACTCAAACTCAATCACTACTTATTCAATATCATCCAATGATCTGATGATCCCTCTCTCGATTAATCAACTTCAATTTCATATTTCTCTTCGACCTTTTCTTCTTCAAACGAAAATATTAATGGATCTACATCTTATACAACTAAACTGAAAAAAATCAGTGTTCTTATTTTAAATAATTTGGACATATATAATGGTACATATACTATTATAATTCTTTTAGGTGTACAAGTGACCGCGAAACAGACTGTATCATGTATCAAGACGGTGGTTTTATTTTGCCCCCGGTGACATCAGAGAGGATAAAAACTACAAGGGGTTTCAAATACGGCACTGTCGAAATCAGAGCAAAGCTGCCAGTTGGTGACTGGCTTTACCCAGGTATGAAATTTAAATTTCAATAAAATTAACATCCCTTTCTGAAATTTTTCACTCTGCTATATATTTTTCCAGAAATATATTTGCAGTCATCTTTGTCTCCTGCTAAAAAAATATGGGTTGCTTACGCGAGGGGAAATGAACATTTGATTGGTAATGGCAGTGATGATCTGGGGGGCACACTTCTATTTGGTGGCCCGATTTTGAACGCCAGTGAACCAGAACGCAGCAAATATTTAAATTCAACTAGAGCAGACAAAGTATTCGGCAGTGATTATCACACGTATTCTGTTATTTGGGAACCAAGTATGTAACTATTTCGTATTTTTTATTATATATATATTGAAAATTCATGGAAAAGTATGGAACATATATATATATATATATATATATATATATATATATATATATATATATATATATATATATATATATATATATATATATATATATATATATATATATATATATATATATATATATATATATATATATATATATATTTATTTATTATATTTCAATGATTGCGGGACTATTAACTCATTATTAGTTTTCATATACTGGCAAAAATTTGGCATTTCCATTACTTTCTACAATACCATTCTTTCTAATAGACCTTTTATGTACATCTGAAAAATAAGCATTGCATCAATGTAGTTATTGATAAGGCCCACATTTGGTTCTGAATTACCGCGAAAAACAATTATCACGAAGACATAAGGGGGCGTTCAAGTATTACTTAACGCAATTTGGGGGGAGGGGGGGCTTGTGAAACGTTACGATGCGTTACAGGGGTGGGGGGGGGTTCCGAAGAACGCGTTACGTAACATTGGTTTTTATTGAAATAAAAAACTAGGGAATTTGAATCATCCAAGGTGGGAACCCTTTTCATTTATGCTTTCCGGGGAATCCCTCGATTGTATTGTACGTCAGTTTTATTTTGTACTCCCAAGTTGGAAGCTCTATCCATTTATGTTTTATGAGGAATACCTCGACTTTATTCTTCGTCATTTATATTTTGCTTCCGTTGTCAGTTTTCATCAAGTCTTTCAAACACGTAATACACAGGACCACATTGCTATAGTCAGTATTGTAGAAGTGACGTCATACTGTGATGTCCTCAAAACAGATTTGCATCATCAGCTGTTTTTGGACTATAAAGGCTCTCGTGCTGTTGCAACTGTGCCAAAAAAAGCCAACAAAATTTAGAAAACGGCTAAAGAATAAATAAAAATGGTATAGCGCTCACGTCCGTGACTGGCAATATTTTTTGCAAGTAATTAAATGCGCGTATGAATCCTGCTGCTTCGTCTTGAGGAGTACATTGAAATCATCCTTTCCGGATAATACTTTTCTGCCGCCACCGTGCCCATGCCAAATCCTTCAGACCCCATCGACCGATTCGTACCAAAACCAATCCCATCCAAGATGACATAAGAAACTATATACCTACCAACTTTCAAACCTATTGCTAAATTGAGCCATTTATCGCGAAAACAAGAATGATTTCCTTCCTTTGAGGAAGTTCAACTTCCCAATCAAACCACCAAAACCAGTATAATCCAAAATATCATTCGAAACTACCTACTCACGAGATTTGAATCTTATTGCTCCAAAATAGCGCCATTTACCATGCAAACAAGATTTCTTTCCTTTCCCAGAGGTCAATCCTCCAACCAATTCGTACCTACCAAAAGAAATCCTTTTCAGAATATCACACGAAACTACCTACTTACAAACTTTCAACTCTATTGCTCCAACATTGTTACGTAACGTTCATAGAGGGGGAGGAGGGGTCCATGAAAACGTTACGGCGCGTTACATAGGGGGGAGGGAGGGTCAAAAATCTTCAAAAACTGCATTACGTAATAATTGAACGCCCCCTAAAAGAGAACATAATACTAATCACGAATATCAAAAAGTAGATTTTTCAACAGGAATAATATCAAAAATGACATTTTAATTTGAAAACGTGCAAAAATACATGTAAATCATTTCTACATAAAAAGAATGCTCTAATATTTACTGGATTCACGTACAAATTCTCAGAATTATAACTGAATTTGAAAAGGTGGTAAAGATGCACAAAACTTGACAATCCTTGATAAATTATAAATTTTAAAATGAGAATTGGGGCGATTGAATAAATCACGGACACTTTTATTACATCAACCCATTCCACGTACCAAATTTTAAGCCTTTAACTCAATCGACGAAGTTATAGAGGTGCACTAATTCTCAAAAACCACGAAAAAACATCGAATCTTCACGCAAAATATCGTCGATCGAAAAAATAGTTACAACCACTACAGTGCGCTTTCCTAACATCAAAGAAATTTCAAACGCCTATTTCTTTCTGGTTTAGCTGTGGGGTTGCGCAAATCCTCTGAAATCATGATAAAAAAAAAGCCCCAAATGAAAATGGCGCAACCAGTTCAATTCACTCACGAAATTTCAACATTCCAAATGAATTTGGAGAAGGGGTTTGGTTTCTAAAAATCCTACAGCACAATTCACCGTTGATGTGGACCGCTGGAGATGTAGAACGTAAATAATTGACAAAAAACATTGAAAAAAAACTTGTGAATCGTGGTCCAGGAGATCTTGAACAAATTCAAAAACCGCCCCTCGTCGCACTATTTACCTTTAATACAGTACAATACTAACAATTTTCGGTGAGAATACGATTAATAATAAAATATTCAGACCTTCTACTGAATTGCATTTTTGACTCAAATACTAGCTCTTACCTCAATTTGTTCAACTTGAATTGAATACCTGACGAGAAGTTTGGTATAGAATTTCCCTATCTCCACTTATTGTAGATATATAGAAATAAATTTACTTCACTGTTACTTTTCAAAAAATGTATTCTCAGAAGTTCAGCATCTGCATAAGATTCTTCTTATATTCTTTTATTCATATTCATTTTCCAGAATATGGTTAACAAAGTTTTTTCCTCAATTTTAGATACCTACTTACATCGTAATAGGTGTTAGGGTACGAACATAACAAGTAGCGGTGGAGGCGGAGGTCGCGGTCTCCGTCGATGTCGACATCCATGTAAAAGAAACACATTGAGTTGGAATGGAAGAGAACGTGGCAAGTAAGTCGCGGTTGAGGTTTAGCGCGATGCCATCCAGGAGGTTTACATCAGTGCTTTTGAAAATCAAATCAGTTTGTTTTACATGGCTGCTTACCGCGCGGTCTACAAGGATGCTTCGCTGTGATTGGTGCGTTCGAGGCAGTGTTGGTTCTTCTTAAAGAGTAATTAATCATTAAAATAGAGTTGCCGAATGTAGAGAATATAATGCCATATTTTATGAAGATAGTTAAAATACTTATTTCTTTTTTTTATTTAAACTCTAGAAGTCGTTAGAATAATCGCTAGATTTTTTTCATCGCTAGACACATAATTCAAGCCGTTGTAGAAAACGAAATGTCGCTAGATTGGCAACACTGGCTCGACTGAGCATCGCTGGTAACCTCCTTGCTATGTCCGGTCGACATCGACCGCGACTTAGGTAGTAGCATCCACCGCGACCTCCACCTCCACCGCGACTTACTTGTTCTGTTCGTACTCTTAGACTACTTTCGCTTTTCCTTATTCCTTAATTACTCTTCTATCTTTCTGAAATAGTTTCCGATTAAAGTTGAATACAATATAAAACAATAACAGAAATGCGAATAAATTCAAGAACAACTAAGCATTGAAGGATCCTATTATCACAAACGTCATCTTTAAGCTGTGTAGAAATTTTATTGAGTTTCGGGAAGTTCGTACCTAGTTTGAAGAAAAATTGAAACGCAAAAAATTTAAAACTATTTCTGGTGATTTGTTTCAATTGTCTCCTTTAATTCGTCTAAATGGGAACACTACTTCTTCGAATTTGTCTTCGACTTGTTTGCTGAGAGCTCATAATATGGGATCTCTTCCCAATTCCACCGGACATACAGCATGACATTCCCTTCAATAAAAACTGGTTTTTGCGGTAGGTACCATTCGGTTTCACTTTATCGTTTTCGCTCAAGATTAATATAAATAATCTATTTTTGTCGCCTGTCACTTCTTGCTTCAAAAACGGCGTTGCGTCACAAATGGTCGACCACACAATAAAATTTTTTTCTTTATAATCCTAGGAAATCCATTTATTCAGCAGAGCTTCACGTAACCTCATTGATGGTGAATTTGGTATATTTAACACTTTTGTTAATTTGCGTGTCGTAGAGCCTGGGATATTCTCTATCAGTGTATCAATCTGATCTTCATCTGTGGTGGAAGATCTACCTGGACGTTCTTGATCTTCGAGGTTGAAATCACCAGCCTTGATACTACTTCTGCATTATTCTTTGAACTACAGTACCTTTGCGCATATCTTCTTGGTCGCTTTTGTGGAATTTTTGCCTTTCAGTTAAAAAAAAATTTTTGGTATATGTCTAATATGGATTTTGCTTTTTTCCGTATTTAAAGGCGTCTGAAACTGTTAAACAATAAATTTTCATAGCCAAATATTCTCAAGTATCCCTAAAGTATTGTTTTTTACAATATGTAAGCATGTTTCAAATCGTTCTGAACCATTGAGATCTGTCATTATCTCAAAAAAAATTATATCAAAAATCGACCAGACTCTTCAGCCAAGCCGCCAACGAGGAATAATATAACTAACGAATATATAAACAATGAAAAAACTCTCTACTCTAAACTTATATAGTGAGAATACTCTGGCCTTTGATTAAGAGAGCCTGCTGTAATTATTAGTGAATAAACGTCCAAGTGCCACAATGTAACCTGTCCCTTATTATTCTCTGAAAGACCAACATTACAACTATATACGTAAACAGCTACCTTGGTTGCTTTTGCTATTTCGTGCATATTTTTGGTTGTCATGCAATTGTCATCTGTTTTAAGCGCCCTGTAAACGATCAAACTTGTTTGTCAAATTTTAGGTGTTTGTCAAATAATTTGATAGTCTATGGCTTTGATTGATGCGTTTGTCAAGCAATTCACGTGTTTGAAGTGTTTGATGAAAAAATTGGATTGATGGTATTTTTGACAACTAAATTCAAAACCGTACTGCCCAATTTTCATGGAACGCGTCACGCCACGTCAACGAGAAAACCGTAACTAAGGAAGAAGTTGACAAATTGGTTTGATCGTTTATGCCATTGCTTTAAGAACACGTGAAGTTTGTCAAACAAGTTTGTCAAATAAATTTGATCGTTTACAGGGCGCTTACTGAAACTTGAATCACTCTCACATCGGCAACTATTATACCTTTGAGTTTTATTATTTAAACCAGCAGGTTTTAATTTTTCAGAGAAAATATCGATGTTAGTTGATGGTGTTCTTTATGGCGAGTCCGAAGAAAATATTTCATCTTTTTTCGATGAACCGGTGAGTACAAAATTTTATTTTAATTAATTGATCTGAGATTCCTATAGATCATCTAACTTCATCAAATATTGAACCACAAGTTTTATAGCAATTAGCAATGATTGATGTATAAGAACTATTTTTAATTTCTATTGATTTAAATATATTTCTAGTTATAATTTCAATGTTTTTTATTATTTTTGAACTCGGCACTAACAATATAATTATTATATAAATAGAGAAAAACATTCTGTGAATTCTTCAATTCAATAATTGATAAAATCATATGAAAATACTGTCAATGTGATATGAAGATTTATTGAATAAGATATTAAAATTTAATAAAAATATGATGAACAAATATTTTTTTAAGACATATCCACATAGGTGGAGAACGTTGATAAGTCATTCATTCTTAAGACATTTTTGATGTCTGTTTGTATAAAAAATATTTTTTAGACGCAATGTCCGAAGAAGCGAAACGTGAGTAACAAGTTAAAAAAATTGTCTATAAATCTATTGAAAAAAATATTGTTCATAGTTGAAACGGGTATTCATAAAGTAACAACATGGTCAATATCCAATTTATATAAAAGTATATAAAATAGTTTCACGGGCAATAAGGAATGCTCAGAAATATTTATCACTCATGAATGGAAATATATTTCTCGAATGAATATTAAGTAGGTAATAGTTAAAAAATAAAATGCAATTTTGAACGTTCTGATAATATACGAGAAATATTTTCGAGGGGTAATCATAATAGTATTAATGGAACAAAATATAATATGTTTTCAATCTTTTCAGATGCATTTAGTTTTAGGTATAGGAGTTGGCGGTGTTACAGACTTTCCAGATAATTACGTTAGTACAAATAACAAGAAAAAACCCTGGGTAAATTTTGAAAGACTACAGATGAAAAAATTCTTCAATGCAAGAGATGACTGGTTACCAACATGGACGGATGATGGGAGTTGCTTGAAAATAAAACATGTTAAAATAAAGGCACTGTGATTCGATTCTTGAGAAGCTAACGAAACGCAAAGCTGAAGTTGAATAACTAAAGCTAAATATTTCTAGGATATAAGCGAGTTGCTTCTTCTTGTTAGTAAGACAGAAATAACTTTTTCATAATCTACAGTTTGTCTGTGAAGAATTTCACAATATGAACTCAAATATTAATCAACTTACCGACCAATCCTTAATTGCTTGTCGTAAACTTTAAACAGTACTTTTATTTAAACGACTAATTTCATTTCCTTTATGTATACTTCATTATTGTACTTTGTGTTTTGCATAAAAAATATAACAATTCATACCTCTATTATTTTCGTTTATTATAAGTAATAAAATGTTGTATTTATGACATCAAATTAAATAAGAGTAAATTACTTTTGCATAAAATTTCAAATGACTATTCCTACTAATATTGGAAAATTGGTGATTAGCAAATTTAAGTGATGTTGATATTAACCTAAATACCATTGATTTCGTGTTTCAATATATGTAACATCAATAATAGATAGTTATTGAATTCTTTATCAGTTGATAATGAAGTTATACTCAATTTACTTCATATAAGTGTAATTAATAAAATATATTGCTTGTACTTTATGAATGTGAAACGTTCTTTAATTCCAAATATGGTTGAATCAAGAACAAAAATTAAGTATATGAGATACACACGCAGGCGCGCAGACGCACACGCACACGCGTGTATATATATATATATATATATATATATATATATATATATATATATATATATATATATAAATTTAATTCTTGATATGTTGTTAATAATAGGATACTTAATGTGGAAGATAGAATTCATTACAACTTTTTAAGTTTTCATTACAAAATTCGTGAGTTTCATAATATTTCAGAAAACAAAATAACTAGGTATTTCATAAACTCTCAGAAATTGAAAATCTAAAGAACATGTAACTATCTAACTTGCTCATATTAGCTGAGAATAATCTCCTAATATATGATGTACATAATAATATAATATATAATGTGTAATTATATATTTGATTTACAGATTTGTCTAGACTATCAATTTGGTTTGAGCACAGAAACATTCAAACATGATGAGTTGTCCCAATTCCAAGTTGAGGCAAATCTGGGAATCAAATAAATAAAAATGTCTTATGTACATCGCGTCAGTATCTAAGTTGATGTATATATATATATATATATATATATATATATATATATATATATATATATATATATATATATATATATATATATATATATATATATATATATATATATATATATATATATATTTTAGAGAAGGTTAGCTCGACTGGCAAGTTAAGAAACGAAGAAAGGGAATTGTCGGGTATTGCAGTCAGAAACAAAAGAACTCTGGTAAACTCTTTTTTTCAGTTCAAGCTTTCGAGATATTTTATTTTCTCTAACCTTCTCTAAAATACTTATAGATATGGGTTTTTATCAAGAAATTGCCAATCGGTTTGGGTACTCAACGATGAGAGACCTCAAAAATGTGGCTAACATTAACACCAAGCTAGCAGCACTACACAATAGACGCAACTTCCTTTTGCGATGCAGAAAATCCAACGTATTCCCAGCACACATCACCCATGGTATACGCAACATTGAAACACTTACAGGAGCAGCTGTAGGAAGAACTCTACACAAGACTATACAGTTTAATCACAGGTTAAGGAATAACATTTTAAATTTGGAAATTAAAATCACACACGATTCTATTTTCAATTTTGAGAAAACAGCTACACAACTTAAAACTAAACTCACAGCAGTTTTACCTTATTATATTATAGCAGATTTCTATCGCAGATTATCTATAAAATTTAAAAGACGTTTTCACAGGATTGGAAATAGAAACGTTTCAAAATTTCAAAAATTACTACATTTTCAAACTTCAAATTTGCAATCTCAACCAAATTGGATCAAAAATTTATCAGATGTAGAGATTCCAAAGGACATAAGCAACTTTCTCGCTCTGGGACCCAAATTTAGTATTAAACCTTCAAATTCAGACATTAACATTCCTCACTTACTTGCGGATGTTGATTATGTTGTAAATCACCTTGATGAAACCAAAAGAAATCTCATCCTCACACAAACTACCAATGTGATTACCAATCATATACATCACGATAATGACAATATCAGCTTCACACGTAATTTGTTCAATAAAACAAAAAAGTTTCTCAAGAATAATCCACAACTTAGAGTAATTCCTTCGGATAAAATGAATGTTACTACAATAGTCAACTCTCAACAATACGATCTTCTTTCTCTTGACATTTTAAATGACACTAATTATTATCAAATGCTCAGAAGAGATCCTTCTTCAACAATTCAACAAAAAGCGAACATTTTGATTTCAAACTTAGAAAAGACAAATATGTTATCGAAAGAAGACAGTAAACATTACAAAGTATATGATGGAGTCATCAACAAATTCTATGGCCTTCCAAAAATTCACAAACCTATTTTGCAACTACGACCAATTATCTCAGGTGTCAACAGTCCTAACAGAGGCGTTGCACAATTAGTGACTGATATTCTCACTAAATCATATAACCAAGATAACAAATTTTTTGTCAAAGACTCTTTTCAATTTTGCGAATTTATCAATGAATTTCAATTACCAGATAACTATGTTTTAATCAGTCTCGATGTGAAGGCCTTGTTCAATAATATTTCTCTTGATCTAGCAAAAAAGAGTATACAAAAACATTGGACCACTATTTCAACACACTGTAACCTCAATATGAGCAATTTCATTAAACTTTTAGAATTTCTCTTTGACACCACAGTGTTCTCTTTTTCTGATAATTGTTATAAACAAATCTTAGGAATGCCAATGGGCAGTCCTGTGTCACCAATTCTGGCACAGTATGTGATGGACGATTTGGTTTATTGTGGGTTAAACCTACTTTCTTTTCAAGTTCCATTTCTCAAAAAATATGTCGATGACATAATTCTATGTGTTCCGCTGGGTGGAATGGGGGAAATCCTCCAAGTCTTCAACAGTCATGACCAAAACCTACAATTCACAATTGAAAAAGAAGACAATCAGCACAGTGTTCCCTTCTTAGACACCAAAGTTATTAGAAGAGAGGACAATACCATTATTACATCATGGTACACCAAACCTGGTTCCTCAGGGAGATACCTGCACTACGAATCTTTTCATCAGAAAAAGCAGAAAATTAATCTAGTTTTGGCAATGAAAGACAGAGTTATTAAAACCTCGCATTCCACTTTTCGAGTACTGAATTTAAGAAAATTATCACAATTATTTATCAATAGTGGCTATCCAAAAAAACTTATTAATAACCTAATTTTTAGCAGATCCTCCATCAACTCTACTCCAGTTAACAACAGACCAGCCAACAACATCCCCTACAAGTTTTTTTCCCTACCACATTTAGGTAGTTCATCTATTCAACTCAAGAACATTTTCAAAAAGTTTCCCAACATAAAACTTTCGTTTAAAAATTGTTTAACAATTAAAAACCTCTTTTCTAAACTGAAGGACAAAGAGAAATTGTTACATAGGTCAAATGTAGTATACTCCATACCTTGTGGTAATTGTAGTAAGAGATATATTGGACAAACAGGCAGGTTACTTAAGGACCGAATCACTTCGCACAAAAGTGACATCAGAAACAACAAAAAATGTTGTACCCTGGCTAAACACACCATAGAAGCAGATCATAATTTTCTATATGATGAAGTGAGAATATTGGATACTTCAAATAACGTACATAAAAGAGTATTTTTGGAGATGACCAATATCTTCAAAGACTCGACATCCCTTAATTCAAGGAAGGACATAGAGGGACTGAATGTCATCTATACATATTTGCTACACCTCAATAAACACAATCAATTATCAGAATAATATGCATCAGTATCAAATCTCCCTTTTCCAGAGAGTTCCTTTTGTTTTGTTTTCAAGTCAGTTGGCAATAACACAATAGTTAAATTTCTCCTTGTTGGGTTTTCACGTCAAATGTCAACACTGTCATTCTTTAGTATTGTCAAATTTCAATTTTCGAGTTCATCATTTGTTTTTATTTTTATTTAGCAGACATGTTCTCATTTGAACTGAAGAGATTCAACGAGTTTCTATTTTTATACATGATGTAAATAAGTTATCGTTCATAATGTTGAGTCCTGTCCTTGGCCACCTTTTGTTGATATGTATTTTGTAAAAAGTTGTGTTGATGTGAATGTTGCCGGCTTCTTTTGCAACCTCACTTTTCGTAAGTACTTGATGTTTTATAGCATTTAACTGATTGTAATTTTTCGTTGTCTTTCTTTATACCAGTGTTCCTGATGAAGAGAAAATAAAATATCTCGAAAGCTTGAACTGAAAAAAAGAGTTTACCAGAGTTCTTTTGTTTCTGACTGCAATACCCGACAATTCCCTTTCTTCGTTTATATATATATATATATATATATATATATATATATATATATATATATATATATATATATATATATATATATATATATATATATATATATATATATATATATATATATATATATATATATATATATATATATATATATATATATATATATATATATATATATATATATATATATATATATATACGAACTATATAAAAATATGAATTCAAAATAAGGATTTCGACAAAAATGTGAATATATTTGTAAAATAACAAAGTTGCTACAAATTTTCAGTAGAAGCGGCAGCACAATTATTTCAGATAGACAGAGACTGCATGACTATGTAACCAAACAAATTTTCAGTACAATCCCATCATTAGTTCTCCATATACTTCTAACCGACCATCAACAGTGGGAGGCCTTATATATATATATATATATATATATATATATATATATATATATATATATATATATATATATATATATATATATATATATATATATATATATGCACATATATATATATATATATATATATATATATGCATATATATATATATATATATATATATATCTTCTTCTTCTTGTGGTGCCGTACCCGGTTTTGGGTGTAGGCGACCACTGTACAAACTATTCGTGCTGTGCGTGATACAGCGATACACGAATAGAAGGGACCTACAGTTTTACGACGGTTCCGAACGTCTTTATAAGAGACTTCACTAGGCAGAATACTTCTCGGTGGTTTACCATTGCCTTCCGAGAGGTGGCTCCGCATAAATTTGTTGGTTCGGCTGGGATTCGATCCATCAACCTTCTGTTCAGTAGCCCAACGCACTGACCACTGAACTACGGAGCCACATATATATATATATATATATATATATATATATATATATATATATATATATATATATATATATATATATATATATATATATATATATATATATATCTATATATATATATATATATATATATATATATATATATATATATATATATTGTTATATATATGTATATATATATAATATATATATATATATATATAGATATATATATATATATATATATATATATATATATATATAATATGTATTTTCTTCAACAAGTTTTCCACGGATATCCTTCGGAATTGAAGTTGAAAGTTCATTGTACAATAAAATTTTTTCAGTGGGGAGCCATTTTTCTGATTGTACTAAAGGAAATTTTAAAACCATTTAAGTTATAAAAATTAGTTCATCTTCAGGTTCTAGATAGATTCAGCCTCATTCACGTATTGGTTTTCATCACCTTATATGTAGATATTGATAATCAAAAAAAATACTTGACTTTATGCTTTATGTTTATCAATAAATAAAAAATTGTCAGCATGTTTCCGTGGAACAACCAGTAATACAGAAGTGCTTGCCAAAAATTCAGTCTCAGTTGTTATCTCTAGTTTATATTTTCAAGAACAAAAATTAGACATATAGCAATTTCGTTTTGAAAACGTTTAAGTACAGTACTGGAAAAAAACTTGAACTCTCACGCACCTGACATTGACCGCACCAATCATTCCATTTTTAGAATTCACTTTGAATTTCAATCATATACTGAGAATTCTTTACAAACAACACTCAAAATCAATCTAACCAGTTAACTCAGATACGCTTTTATGTACTCTGTGTCCAGACAATCTACATCATTATTCTACCGGAAACAATGGTTAAAATATCTACTGGGATCTTAGTATTGATGCAGTGTTCTTCGATTTTTTGTGATTTCACTTTTCCTGATGTTAAACTTGAAGCGTTCAAACCAAAAGGGTTCAGAGCATCTATTCCAGGTAATATTTGCGTAAATGATATATTGATATATTTTTTTGTGTAACAGCTATTAAATAAACTTATTCTGCACATATTATAGTATCATGTACTAGCGTCATTTTATATGAAATCAAATATGAAAATACGAGTATAAGTGTTAGGAAAAATTTACATATGAAGTAGGTATTGTCGGAAGAGTGAATTTTTTCAAAATATGACCTCAGACCAGTTCTATCATCTTATCGCGAAGATAACGATGTTTTTATATTCAGGTTAAACCTCCATATTTGCAGCTTTCATATTATATTTCAGGACTATTTGAACAGTTTAACAGAAAATAACATGAGTGGAAAGGTGCAAATATAACAGCTACAATGAAAAACTTTTTTATTCATATAATCATTTAAAATTTATGTTTATTTCGGAAATTTTGCATGTAAGTAGTATATCAGTCTTTCGTCAAACAAAAATGAATGGACATCATAAAATTATTTTGTTTATCATGAAGAATTATTCTAAAATATTCCACGTATTATTATAGCATTGTAATCATAGTTTCATTTGCGAAAAAATATTACTAATTTTTTATTGCTGGAATGTCTAAAATTATTTTGGTAACAACGTAATTGACTGTCAGTTCTAATTTTCTAAAGCTCAGGTACATTGATATTAGAATATTCCTCAATAGAAATGATGTTACAAAGAAATCTCAAACTTATACAATTATGAAGATATAAATTAATTATTTACCAAGAAACATAATCCTGCAGTATGTTTGTATTAAATATAAATATTTATGAAGAAACCTTTTAACCAAAGTCACCATAAATTGTGAAGTGGTTTACATTGTATTTTTATCATCATGATAGTTTTCCAAATCCAATGACGAAAACGAATCAAACAATAATCGAAGTAAACTTCAATGTATTCCTATACTTTGTATGCCTACAATAGTTTTTCAGAACCTTCATTAATTCATTATCGACTCGATAGTTTCTCATCAAGATGAAATTTTACTATACAAGAAACAATCACACACTCTGTGTGACTGAAGTTTCGAATTTGAACCTGTGAATGTGAATCTAAAGTTATTTTCAAACCTGCCATACTAATGTAAGGGTTCTCTTCTTTTGGAGATCTATTTAGTAACCAACCCCCCCTTATCTGACTGATTGGAAAAGATAAATTTCAAAAAATTTTGAATAGCATTCAATATAGGCATATAAGGATAGACAGTTCATTTACGATTGAATATGAAGAACGTTTGCTACACGAAAAACAGATTCATAGTAATTTATTACTTGCTCTAATAGATTTTTATATCTAGTCATTACAAAAAATCTGGATCGTTATGTAATATCATGAATTTGCCATTCTTCAGACTGAATAAAATCAAAATGTTTTTTGATTATTTTGTTGGATGTATAAGCTTCTTCATATAATCAGTGAATAATAATTTATTTATAGATACTTCAGGATAAAGCAGATCATTTTTGTGAAAAAATGTGTTGCATTTTTTAGTGAGAGTCTGCCATCATCAATTTTCTCAGTTGACTCTGTGTTAGCGAGCGCTTTTCGTTAGCAATTTTATGAATGTGGAAATATATTAAAATTATTTTAAATTTCATTCACCTTATGATAACACTGGTTCTCATAAGGCAGACATTCATTTTCTGAACTTAAAGATCATAGTCTAAAGTTGAATTTAGTCATTTATGAAATTATTTTCAATGTATTTTCGAAAATAATCCTTGCATGCAGTTTCATTATATCATCATCAATTTTTCTCTCAATATCTTATATTTTCTAATGATTCGGTAAATTGAGATGCTTCCTTATTTTCAGTATGTATAACCACAATCATTATATTTTCATTTTAACATATATTTTGACTCTCTTTTTTCTTTTGCCGAATGAATCTTTTGTTAACCAGCCTTCTACAAATCTATTCAATTCAGCGTTATCTCTGTTTGGTATTCGATAGAATAGCCCCACATTCATATCGAGATCTTCTAGGTTATCAATCAATATATCTCTACTAGTAGTAGAACTGTCTCTGAATATAAGATTGAGTTTCATGTGATTTTGAAAATATAATGCGGCTCCACCCCCTCTTGCATTTCGACAAGAGAATTATGATTTATACCTTTCAAGTTCATGGCCTCTGTTTCATTTTTATACAACCATGTTTGATTTAAGCACAAGACTTGTGGTTTTCGAGTATTTATCATGCATTATAAGATAACTATTTTATTTCTAAGACTACTCACGTTCACAAACACATATTAAATATGAGTTTCACTATTTAGTTTTTTATCTTTGTCAACATTCGTATTTCTTCAATCTGTATGACTTCACTGTTGTCATTCTGACGGATGATTGTCTTTGCACCACACGAACTTGAAATCTGGTTCATAATTATGTTCAAGTGATTCTTTAAAAATTTCTTGGTTGAATTTTGTGAGACCAATATAGATTGTGGTTGTTCCAGAATATCCTATTTGGTCTGTGGTCACTTTGAATCTTTTACCACATCTGAGAAGGTTTTTAGGCTTTATTTGTTAAGTTCTACCTTTGTAAGTGGCAGTTTGTTTTCAATCTTACCAAGTTGTTGGCACTTGAAATCCTCATTGATGACCAATTTTCCAATGTTCACATGTTTCGCTATGTTCATGATGATTTCTGTAGTGTTTTTCTCAATGAACGATCTATTTCGGTTGAATCTTATTTCTTAATTGAGCGAAGCTGTATATTAGACGACTCATGTATTTGGTTTGTTTGTATACTCATCCTAAACGGCATGACTGATACGACTGAAATTTCGCACATCTACGACAAGAACCCAAAGAGCGTTTCAGAAAAATGGAAATTCGGAACAATTCTACTGTTGCTATCATAGTCTGATTTCTACTGTTGCGATCACAGCCGAGAGGTAAGAGTACTGACCTTTGATGCAGTAAGATTTGGGTTCGAATCCCACAGATGTTTCATGATTGTTTTCGTTTATTATTTTAATTGCAGCTAAAGTTGCGTTCCGCAGGACGTGGCAGACGAAAACGGAATGGGCTGTTATGACTGTAGTATCAATTTGTACGATACCGATTCCGACATACGATTGCCGCTCCACTTGTTAAGGCGGAAACACATTGTTGAAACGTGATACAACCCGACAAAACGCGACGCGTTTTGAATAAAATCAAATCCTAGTAATTTCTATGAGCAGAATCACACTATGAACTCAAGACGTCATGCGATACAGGCACACGCTATCTGACTTAGTCGACGTGTTGGGTGCTATATGTTTCTAGGTAACAACCGATGTTACTCGGGAATTGTCAAATGAAGCGTACGTTCACACGTTGAATTCACTGAATATTGGCAGGAATTTGACAAAAAAGAACGAAGAACAATTAATTGCTTGTGTGTTGTGTGGCATCACATGTTGGTAAGTGCACATTATACATCAGGTGTCAACATGTTTTGTCGCGTCGCGTTTCAATAATGTGTTTCCGCCTTTATGACTTTTTGTGATGCGTTGCGTTGCGGCAGACATCGTCTGTCGTTGCCGTTTGCCGTCTGTCGCGTTCTAGGCCAGTCAGTTTAGATAATCAATTGAGAATAAAGGCGGAAACACATTATTGAAACGTGATACAACCCGACAAAACGCGACGTGTGTTGAATAAAATCAAATCCTAGAAATTTCTATGACCAAAATCACACTATGAACTCGCGACGTCATGCGATACAGGCACACGCTACCTGATCTAGTCGACGTGTTGGGCGTTGTATGTTTCTAGGTAACAACCGATGTCACTCGGGAATTGTCAAATAAAGCGTACGTTCATACGTTGAATTTACTGAATCTTGGCAGGAATTTGACAAAAAAGAACGAAGAACAATTAATTGCTTGTGTGTTGTGTGGCATCACATGTTGGTAAGTGCACATTATACATCAGGTGTCAACATGTTTTGTCGCGTCGCGTTTCAATAATGTGTTTCCGCCTTTATGACTTTTTGTGATGCGTTGCGTTGCGGCAGACATCGTCTGTCGTTGCCGTTTGCCGTCTGTCGCGTTCTAGGCCAGTCAGTTTAGATAATCAATTGAGAATAAAGGCGGAAACACATTATTGAAACGTGATACAACCCGACAAAACGCGACGTGTGTTGAATAAAATCAAATCCTAGAAATTTCTATGACCAAAATCACACTATGAACTCGCGACGTCATGCGATACAGGCACACGCTACCTGATCTAGTCGACGTGTTGGGCGCTGTATGTTTCTAGGTAACAACCGATGTCACTCGGGAATTGTCAAATAAAGCGTACGTTCACACGTTGAATTCACTGAATATTGGCAGGAATTTGACAAAAAAGAACGAAGAACAATTAATTGCTTGTGTGTTGTGTGGCATCACATGTTGGTAAGTGCACATTATACATCAGGTGTCAACATGTTTTGTCGCGTCGCGTTTCAATAATGTGTTTCCGCCTTTATGACTTTTTGTGATGCGTTGCGTTGCGGCAGACATCGTCTGTCGTTGCCGTTTGCCGTCTGTCGCGTTCTAGGCCAGTCAGTTTAGATAATCAATTGAGAATAAAGGCGGAAACACATTATTGAAACGTGATACAACCCGACAAAACGCGACGTGTGTTGAATAAAATCAAATCCTAGAAATTTCTATGACCAAAATCACACTATGAACTCGCGACGTCATGCGATACAGGCACACGCTACCTGATCTAGTCGACGTGTTGGGCGCTGTATGTTTCTAGGTAACAACCGATGTCACTCGGGAATTGTCAAATAAAGCGTACGTTCATACGTTGAATTTACTGAATCTTGGCAGGAATTTGACAAAAAAGAACGAAGAACAATTAATTGCTTGTGTGTTGTGTGGCATCACATGTTGGTAAGTGCACATTATACATCAGGTGTCAACATGTTTTGTCGCGTCGCGTTTCAATAATGTTTTTCCGCCTTTATGACTTTTTGTGATGCGTTGCGTTGCGGCAGACATCGTCTGTCGTTGCCGTTTGCCGTCTGTCGCGTTCTAGGCCAGTCAGTTTAGATAATCAGTTGAGAATAAAGGCGGAAACACATTATTGAAACGTGATACAACCCGACAAAACGCGACGTGTGTTGAATAAAATCAAATCCTAGAAATTTCTATGACCAAAATCACACTATGAACTCGCGACGTCATGCGATACAGGCACACGCTACCTGATCTAGTCGACGGGTTGGGCGCTGTATGTTTCTAGGTAACAACCGATGTCACTCGGGAATTGTCAAATAAAGCGTACGTTCATACGTTGATACCCTATAATTTACTGAATTTTGGCAGAAATTTGACAAAAATGAACGCAGAACAATTAATTGCTTATGTGTTGTGTGGCATCACATGTTAGTAAGTGCACATTATACATCAGGTGTCAACACGTTTTGTCGCGTCGCGTTTCAATAATGTGTTTCCGCCTTAATTCCAAAAGTTTTCAAACTATAATATAGGGTCGGGAAAGAGATAAAAACAAACTATGAAATTTTACAACCTAGTCCGGAACATTGTTCAAAATACAATAACATTGAATTTTGTCTTATGCTTGTGAAAAAAATTCCAAAGGTTCTGCAAACTTGGAGTAGTATTAAATATATTATTTCCTATCGCGTATCAAATTTGCAACCAATTTAAGGGCACGGAACATTTTTTTATTCAAAATGAAGGTTTTTCTTTGATAAACTGACCAAAAAAAATTCCAAAAGTTCTGCAAACTTGACAGATACTTCGGAAAAATATACCGAATATTTGTATAAATTTGGAACCTTTTACGTTGACCGGAACATGTTTTTTTCGAGCAAGACGGTCTCGAAATAATTACAGAAGTTTTGAAACTTGGTTGGAAATTCAGAAAACATCTTCTCTGATGCATTTGCAAATTTGCAACCTTGTACGCGGCCCGGAACTTTATGCAATTTGCAAAAATATTATTTTTGGATTTTTATAGTTATGCAAATTGCATAAAGTTCCGGACCGCGTAAAAGGTTGCAAATTTGCAAATGCATCAGAATAGATGTTTTCTAAATGTGCAACCAAGTTTCAAAACTTTTGTTATTATTTCGAACCATCTTGTTCGAAAAAATTACCACTAATTAAAAAAATTATGAATAAACATGTTCCGGTCAACGTAGAAGGCTGCAAATTTATACAACTGTTCGGTATATTTTTCCGATGTATCTATCAAGTTTGCAGAATTTTTGGAATTTTTTTGGTCAGTTTATTAAAGAAAAACGTCAATTTTGAATAAAAAAATGTTCCGTACCCTCAAATTTGTAGCAAATTTCATACGTGATACAAAATAATATACCACTCAAAGTTTGCAGAACTTTTGGAATTTTTTTCAGAAGCACAGGGCAAAATTCAATATTATTGCAGTTTTAACAATGTTCCGGTCTTCGTTCCGTTTTCTATGTAGCATTCACTTGACCATAGTTTAAAAACTTTTGGAATTATTGTTAAATTTTCGATTTTCAATAAACTGAATGGCCTATTCTGCGGAATCATTCTTTTAGAAAAAACGGAGCTGCTGGATAGAACGTAAAAAAAAAAAAAAAGGTTTATTGTCTAACAGGAGTAATCCCAATTATAAGACAGACATAGTATGGTTTACAGTTATGAATGAGTATAAGTATAACAAACAACAGAACAATAGAACAATATATAATACACACTGATCCATACAAATAACAATAAAATAATATATATTGTAGAATTCTAATTGACTTGGCAGTACAGAGAGTTTGAACACAATGCATATATTACCCCTACAGGATGGATGAGGAGAGGTTGCAATTAGACTGTAGTTAGACTTGCATATTAATTAACTTGTTACGAATTATATACTTAAAGCATCTAAATGGAACAACAAAAATATCACATTCTGAATAGAAACTATTATAAGTTTTACAAATGTTATAAATTGGGGATTTTATTAAAACATTGATTCTTGGCAGAGGCAAATAGAAGCACATTTCGTTTCTACTACTTAGTCTCGGAACGTGAAAATCTAATTGAGATAACAAATCTGGACAGTCTATCAGATTATGAATCAATTTATAAATGAAGATACAAGCATAATATGTTCTTCTGTTTTCCAAGGATAAGAGGGAAAATCTATTCAGCAACACTCTATTATCAATTCCTTGGGATGGGTATATTCCATCCAGTTTGTATGCCATGTATTTCATAAAGACTCTTTGACAAGATTGTTGAATATGCACATTGTATATAGGCGACCAGATTAAGGAGCCATATTGCAAACGGGATCGGACAAAAGCATTAAAAAGTGTTATAAAGCATTCTTGATTTTGAAAGTCTTTACACGTCCTGAAAATAAGTCCAAGCATTCGTTTTGCAGAATATGTAATTTGATTAATTTGTGACGTGAAGCTGAGTTTCTGATCGAAAATGATGCCCAAATCTTTAGTTTCTGTACCTTGTTCCAATATGATGTCATTTATTGCATAGTCAAACTGTATATTGTTGTGTTTGAGGGTGTATTTAATAAATTTACATTTTTGAATGTTCAGCGGAAGCTTGTTTAGTATGCACCACTCATGTATGGAATTAATTTCTTTCTGCAGAATAAGACAGTCCTCCGCTGCCTGAATAGGTCTGAAAATCTTCAAATCGTCAGCAAAAAGTAGTATGTTACTAGAAATATTTGAATTGATATCGTTTATAAACAGAGAGAACAAAAGAGGAGCCAGATTACTTCCTTGAGGAGCGCCACTAGTTGGCGTAAATTCGAGTGATTTATGTCCTTTGTATTCAACAAATAGCGTACGATTCCGAAGATAAGTCCGCAATAAGCGCAACAGTGGACCACCGAAACCAACATAACTCAGTTTATCTAATAGAACTTGATGGTTCAATTTATCGAAGGCCTTCGAGAAGTCTGTATAAACTGTATCAATCTGCAGCTGATTATCTAAAGCAGTGCGGATAGTTTGTGTGAAGCACATGAGATTCGTTATTGTTGACCGTTTGTTGATAAAACCATGTTGACATAGAGTTATACTATTTCTCACCTTAGGAAAAATGTTGTTATACAGGCACATCTCGAAGACCTTCGCAAAGTTGGACAGAATTGTTATGGGTCGATAGTTTAGAATGTTATTTGGAGCCCCTGATTTCAATATTGGACATATTTTTGATACTTTCCATCTATCGGGAAAACATACTGTCTTTAAGGACATGTTGAAAATTAATTGAAGTGGCCTTGCAAGAATGTATGCACAGTCTTTTACTAGAAAGCTTGGAATTTTGTCATCTCCAGCTGTGAAATTTGGTTTCAGTTTTTTGAGTGATTGCAAAACCTCTCCTTCAGAGAATGGATTTATTGTTATTGTTGGAAAATTTGTTGGTTTTTTTGAGAGGTTAAAATCATCACCATCAGAAGGAACATACACACTTTCAAAGTATTCCGCAAATGCATTCACTATGTTAGTAGGGGTATTCAGTTCCCTATCATTTAAGTATAAAACATTCGGAATTCTTGAAGTGCCTTTTTTACTATGCATATAGGTCCAAAACGTGGAGGGATCAGTTCTGATCGAGTTTTCAGCTTTCTGTTTATATTCCTTGTAGGTTTGTGATATTTTGGTTTTTATTGACTTACGAAGATTTCTAAATTGATCACGTGTAGTTTCTGAAAAGTTTGATTTCAAAGATTGAAACAATCTATCCTTCCGTTTGATCCCGCTAATGATATCCTTGCTGAACCAGGGTGGATATTTACTAGTAAAATTCGGTCTAAGATTGAATGGTCCACCATTGAATAAATTATCGCATAAAAAGTGTCCACTGCCAAGTTAACTTCGGTACAATTTTCAATAACCGACCAATCTGTATTCATAAATAAAGAATACAGTAACGGGAAATTTGCTTTATGAAAATTATAAAAAAGTGCCTTGTTATCATACGGAATTCCACTATCCTGTTTCTTAAACACCAGAGAAATATTCAAAGCTGGATGATAATCATCTTCGGGAATGAATGGTAGGTCATCATGTATGACATTACAATCATAATTGTTTGATAGTACGAGATCTAGAAGTCGAGCTGATTCATTGAGCACATTGTTCTGCTGTTTAAGGTCATAAAAATTGATAAATTGTTGAAGGTTTTGCAAGTTGAGATTTCTATCCTCTGATGCTCCATTTATAAAAAGTGGTTGGTTGAAATCACCAAACACTAGCAGATTTTGATCATATAATAACTCAAGCGATTCAAGTGTTTCAAATAGATTTTGCACATGCAAGTTATTAGCAGTTGGTGGTATGTATACAACAAACACCAATAGAATGTAATGATTATAAAAGTAAAGTGAGTTTGACCAAGTATCAGACCTACTATGGAGGAATAAGCACAGAAAAATAAAACCTACTTGAAAAAGCATCGAGTAAAAATTCACGGACAGAATATAGAAATTTTCATTCGAACTTTTAAACTCCCGACGAAGCCCTTTCATATTTTCTCGAGAAAAAATTTTTAAAAGTCTCAATTCGAGCATCAATCAGGACATTCGCTTCGTTAATTTTGGTTGATTCGATATTGGTAAGAAAATACAACATCATCTAAGATTTCAGCAAGAGTTTAACCTTTCAATTTTCTGAATTTCGGCATCTACAAAAAGTTCTCTAGTTCAAACTAGAACTACCAATATAACTTCGTTAACTTCGAATTTATTCACATACCTTCCTCACATTCGAGTCGTCGATATTGGACGCAAGCTCATTCTATACTACAACTGATAGATAAATTTCAACTATCCAAACCACTTTATTCAAACGATTTTTCAAATTTGAATTACTTTTACTTTCGAAATTTTCAAATTCAAAAAAATGCTCTCTGCTCAATATTTGCAAACAGGTATGCAATGCATGCGCATTGCATACCTAGTTTATTAGATTACTATGGGGTAATTATAGTACTATTGGGGTAATAGATTAAAAAAAAGCACCTATGAGGTTATTAACATCATTGTTACTTTCAAACCAGGGCCAAGCAGAGTTATTGACAATGGTAGATAAACTAGATCTAGCTTCGAGGTAGTTGCTTGAAGAAATTTATATTCAGAAATTCAAAAATTTTATTCTACTGCATTAATATATTGAGACTTGAATACGTGAATGAATTAGTAAATTAAAATAAATAAAACTCATCATTGAAAATTTCTACGTGTATTAGAATTTTTTCATTAAACTTGATAAAATCGAGCATATGAATAATATCATTTCTGTAAACCTCATACAGTTCATTTTGAAGAAGCTACACATGATGTAATTTTTTTCAGAAATTGAAAATGTGAAAATATTTGCCTTTCATGGAAATAGGAATAAAAACTTGTCTCTTCTTGAGCCAGGAGAATTTAACATGGAAATTATCAACCCCAAACTGAATGGATGGCTTTATTTCAATACAAACTTAGAACTTCGAATTGGAGATAAAATATATTATTGGGTCTTCATTCAACACGGAAGCAATGGATATCGAAGTGATCCTCAAGTTTGGGAAGTTACAGGTAAACCATGAAAATAAGTCAGTTTCATCTGATGCTGGCATATACATGTATATACAGGGTGTTTAAAAACAACGTTTCGATACTTTGGGAGCTGATTAAAGACCTCAAAATAAGTAAAAAATTTCATATAAACGTGGGTCCGCAAATGAGCCGTGTTACTGGCTTAATTACAAAGATTACAGCCTTTTTATTGAGAAAATAAAAAGTTATCTTTGTAATTAAGCCAGTAACACACAAAAATATATAAGTTGACCGGTACCCGGAAAAAAAATCGAAATACAAAATATCGAATAAGATAAGATCGAGTAACAAAAGGTCGAATAGAAAAGGTCGAAAAACAAATGGTCGAATAACAGAAGGTCGAAATAACAAAAGATCGAATTCCGAACAGTCGAAGCTGGAAAATATCGAAAATACTAAATATCGATAAAATTGAAACAATTCTTTAAACCCAGTTTTATCCTGACGTTACCTAACACTGTCTTTACTGAATTATAGAAACTACTAACCATACCAATTTTTATGCGGTATTTTATCACTCGCACTTTTGTCTCCTCGCTATTTTATCACTCGGTATTTGGGCCGTCGTTATTTTAATGCATATCCCATATCAATACGCACACCCAGTATAATGATAACAGAAGGACAACTATTAAACAAAATGCTTGCAAAACTTTTATGTGGTTTCTATGACAATTATTTCTCAATTTCAAATAAATATTTAATTAGAAACTCCTTGAAAAAGTGTATCGTGCTCCGTTATGACAGAAAAAGACAAATTTGAATATGTTATGAACCAAAAAGGTAAACGAAAGCTATACTGCAATGGTTTCTTCTATGTGAAAGAGAAAGAGAACAACGATATAGTATACTGGAAGTGTGATAATTATAAGAAATAGTGTAAGGGCCGTACAATTTGTAAAGGTTGCCAATGAAACAACCACACAATCATGAAGGTAGCCCTACACAATGTTAGATGTAAACAAAATGATGTCACATGTGAAAAGCCAGACGTCAAACACCAAAGAAACTCCACGGGCTATAATCGCAGGAGCTTCCGTCCACCTTAGTACTATAGCCAGTACATCAAGTCCCTCTATAAGCTTCATTAGCAGAACTATTAGACATATAAGGGATAATCAGAATTCAAGATATTCAATTCCATTTTCTTTAGACAACTTAAGTATTCCAGATAAATTTAAGATGACTGGAAAAGAAGAAAGGTTCTTGTTCTTTGATTCTAAAGATGAAGATAGAATTCTTATATTTGCTACAAAGAAAAACTTAGAAATCCTAAATAACAGCTAGAAATGGTTTATTGATGGCACATTTAAATCAATACCAAGCCTGTTTAGTGTACATGGTTTCTATTACCCACTGGTGTATGCATTATTAACCAGAAAAAATGAGAAGACGTATGTTAAGCTTTTTGAAGAGATTCGATTACGATTAAACATGCCGAAAGAAGCATCAATAATGAGCGACTTTGAACTTGCTGCAATCAAAACCACGAAACTGTTGTTTCCCACAGCTTTAAAACAAGGTTGCTATTTTCACTTCCGTCAATGCATTTACAAACATCTTCAAGCCACCGGGCTTAAAGGTAAATACGACTCGAATTTGGAATTTCAACATAGAGTGAAGCTTTTTGTAGCAATAGCATTTGTTCCCATGGACAAGAAAATGAGGGCATTTGAAATTCTTTGTGACAGCGACCTAGTAGATGCAGATATCATTCCACTGAAAGAGTATTTCGAAGAGAATTGGATTGGAAAATTGGAGAAAAAAGAAAGAAAACAACCAATATTTGAACACAGTTTATGGAACTACCACGGAACAACTATCCATGAACAACCAAGGACCAACAATGTGGTGGAAGGTTGGCATAGCAGCCTCAACAAGCATATTCAAGCGAAGAATCGCTCAATTTGGAAGTTTTTGGATGGTCTGATTGAGTAGCAAGCATTTCAGGAACATCGTCTCAATCAAAACCTAGCAGGTTATAAGGAAACAGAAAGGAAAAAATATAAGGACAAGAATAAGAGATTAGCTTCTGTTGTAAGACAAATGACGGAAGAATTTGAAGATACACCAGTTTATATTTTGGATTTCTTGCATCGTGTCGCTTATAATTTATAATGTTAACTTGTTCCAAATCCATGATTAATAATTATTATAGTATACAGATTATTTCGTTATTTGTTTTCCAAGGAATGATAAATAATGAAGAATATTTTCTATTTTTTCCTTTTTACCTTTCTGAAACATCAAGTAATTATCTGTATCTCAAGTCTCACTTTATTGATGAACAAAACTAAATTTGAATTTACTACGTTTATTATCACAAAATATTTTGAAAAATATAACACTGCGATTGCAATTTCGGTCACTTTATTCTTTGCGGGCTGTTGATCAGTGCTTTCTTGTCAATGTGCTCTTCTGAAATTTTTGTCCTACACGCTTCGGTCCGTGCGGTTTTGTACTGCGCACACTTCATACAAGTCACTTTGTAACATTGTATTCATATTGTATTCTCGATAATTTGTTATTCTATATACTTAATGTAATTCGAACTTTTGCGGTTTCGACATTACGTGTTTCTATCACTTGTAATTTCGACATTTTGAGCTTTCGACCTTTCGTAATTTCGACATTTTAATAGATTTCGACATTTTGTATTTCGATGTTTTTTCCGCGAATCATAGTCAATTCCATATATTATATAAAGCGAACAAGTAAAATTCTTTTTTACTTTTTTATTGCGATATTCGCAAGTGTGCTCTGGAATCACAAACGCCACAGTTGCAGGGTGGACCTATTCATGCCAGGAAGTATTTGTTTTCTCGATGAAATTCTGTATTTTCGATCTAAACAAAGAATTCTATGTTTCCAGTATATTTGGCGGAAGGCGCTATGGGTTGTTATCCATTGAGTAGTTCGACCGTGATTTGTATTGGGGAACAGCTGGAAATATGTTAATTCATGAGTCAAATAAGCTTCACTAAAGAGATCGGAACAGCTGTATTCAGATTTTGAGGGTGACTTGAAGTTTTCTATAATTCACTGTTGAATTGTGAATGCAGATTTCGCGTTGCGGTATATAAATAACCAGCTCCCTTGGAAAGTTCTTGGATAATTTTTGAATTATTGAAGAATTTTCGTTCTGTACTTTATATAATATATGAAATTGGTCAACTTCTATTTTTCATGATTAGATTGTTTAGTTTTGCGAATATCGCACTAAGTGTTTACTGAACGCTCTATAGTGAGTACAGGATGTATAAAACGAATTTAAAAGTCACTCTAGTACCTCAGTGCTGACTTTCGATACATTGCAATAGTCATTTTCGGGGAAAATGTTATTGAAAATATTTTTTTATTTGAGAAAACAGGAGTACAAATACAATACACTGACTTCCGAGTTCTTGACCAGTCTCGTATTATTTTTCCTCCCTCCATATCTCTCGGGCGTAAACTACGTCCTTAAATGGTAAGTATCACTAGACTTCCTTGCAGTGCAAAAATCAGTTTTCAATTTAAATGAGTTGAGCATTCTTATGTTATTATAATGTTGCTTTAGCCTGCTTGATTACGTTTTTCATTATTAATTGTATATCGAGAATAAATTGGGGAATCCCGTTCAAAGCACATATAGGTACCTATTTATTAACTATACCAGTATGTAAAATATTCACGTAAATTTCATTACAGAACTTCTACCATTGGAAAACTCAAAGTATTCTAGTTGTGTAGATAGTGAAACTGAAGTTCTTGGTGAGAGGCAAATTTGTAAGAAACAATTACTTTTTGATAATGATATAAACGACGTAAGTTGGAAACGAGCTCATTTCATAGCTTCTTACCCGGTAAGTTATCGAGCTTTAGATACTCTGTTAATGATCATAAAATATTGAAACGATTAATAGTGCATTTCTTTACTGCTGTAACAATAACTGTATTTCATATTACATTAGGTATATATATATATATATATATATATTTATATATATATATATATATATATATATATAATCTCTTGATAATTATTAGCAATAACAGGCTTGTTGAATCTAAAAAACTCGATGTTTAATTAAAAAAGTTATATATATATATATATATATATATATATATATATATATATATATATATATATATATATATATATATATATATATATATATTTCTCACTGACAATAACTAGATCAAGTTGAATATTTTTTTGTTGTGTTTGTTATAACATAGGCTACAATAGGGGTCCTCTTTATTTTACGGTAAACCTAATAGTTTTTTTTGTAAAGAAATGTAAATTCTCGGAACACTTTGTATTTTTGCGTATATGTTTTTTGGATGTCATATTACAGGAAAAACTCTTAAATAAAAATTGAATATTATTCAATTGTGAATTCAATGATGTAAAATGATATAACTAATAAGTTATATCTGATGAAGCCACCGTATGATAAAATGCCGCCTCATATATTCGATTATTAGTAGTCGTTAGAATCTAACTCTCTTTACAGTTAAACTCACTAATTTAGTAAATTAATACTCAAAAGACCACAACAGATTACTCCTCATCATCATCGTTAACAGCTCACTCCTAAAAATCACTTTCTTCAGTTGAATCTTGAGAAATGAGCACAATATACAAAGTAAGTGAAGTCGCCACTTTCCTACTATTTCAGAACCGTATTAAATTAGCTACATGTATATATACTCATGGTTGGTTCTCATTCTCCTGAATTTGAGAGAGAAATTTCAAAATATATAACGATAATGAAGAAATTCATTTTAGCAAGTTCGTGAAGATTATTGTGCGTATGAGTCAATGCATTTGAAAAACGAAGTTACTTCTATCTTATAACCGTATTCACGTTTTAAAGAATATAAGAAAGTTTCACATATTTTATCAAAATTCTGAAGTTACTCGTATATACGAATAATAGTAGTAGTATTGTTATAGTAGGTAATATATGTATATCCCTAACGTTTTTCATTTCAACTTGTTAGACAAATTACAGAATCAAACTTTCTCTAAGATATATTCAAATTCTCAATTAAGAATGATATTTATTTTTCAGGATTATGGATTTTGTTCATACCAAAAAAGGAATGATACATTTTACATTGAAAATAATAAATTAATCATTAAACCAATTCCTTTTAAGTCGGATTCGGATGTTCGAGGAATCTTGGACTTACGAAATGGGTAGGTAGGCAGAATAGTTTTGAAAGTTGTGACTAAATCAGTAAATATTGAACAATCTCTTAAGCTAAAGAAAGTGTTGAAAGGCTGTGCAAAGTTTGATGGATATGAATTATTTTCTTTATGTATTGTGCTGATGGCTTGTGAAGCAATTACAGCAGCTATTGTTTATTGAATCTTAAAAAAAGGAGCTGAAAAATGAATTAAAATTCTTAACCATAAATATTAACAAACCACAATAATTCTTTTTTTGAAGATATTGGGAGAGATATTGTTATACATTTAACGGCAGAAACACCTAACTCTGATATTTTCCGTATACCTAAGAAATTTTATTGAATTTCTGCACCGTGTATATATATATATATATATATATATATATATATATATTTATACATAATATAGCCAGTTGCATACCTACAGAAACTCTCATAATAGATGAAACTTTCATTCAAGGAGAATAACTTATTATAAAACTTATGCATAACAATGTATCCATCTGGATAAAATATTAACAGGTTACTTGTTACTCTCAGAAGTTTATGTATTCGAGAAAGAAACTCATTAAAGATTATTTGCTTTATATGGTTGATTGGTTGATTGTTACAGTGCCTTCATCCAGATCTCAGCCTCCAGACTTTTCTACTTTTGGTGTGGAGAGATTTAATACCCTTATTAGAATTTGTAATTATTAAAACAATGGTTAAAAATAACAATTTACACATTTATTATAAAAATTAATGCATGACGCACGTTTCGGTGGAACTTCACCTTCTTCAGATGCTAATGGCAAACTAACTATGATTCTCTGTTATATCGAAAACAAGAAATGACAAATTATGTAGAAGGGGTAAATACAAAGATGGTTACAAATAATTATTAGAAAAGGAAAAACCAATTCTGAACTGCTAGTCGGTAGTTCGGTAATTTTGAAAAGATTAAGAAGGGGGCTTGAAGTATGATCGATTTGGCTATTCAATAGGAGACTGGAATGCTTGTATTTATTTAACTGTAATGATTCTAAAAAATTAAGTTTAATTCCCCTACTTTCAGTATTTAATATTTTAAAAACGAAATTGAATGTGTGATTTTCTTGGATTAAATGGTTTGCATAATGTGAATCCGACTTCTGATTAACAAAGCTACGTTTGTGTTCTGAAATTCTAGTTTGAAAACTTCCGAAAGTTCTACCAATGTAAAACTTATCACAATCGCCACAATTAATTTCATAAACTCCTCATTTACTATCTTTATGAACTTTAGATTCATTATTTTTTATATGATTTCCTAAATTATTACCGGTACGATGAGCAATGTTGATGTTGTGCTTAGATAAGAGAGATTTAAGTTTTTTACTTGAATTTCCGATGAAAGTGAGGCTGTTATATTTGATATTATTTTTAGTAAGGGGGTAAACCTGGTTAATCGCATTTTAGAAAATCTTTTTATCTATCATATTGTCTATAATATTGGGATCATAATTATTATTTACGGCAATTTGTTTAATTATATTTTGCTCGATGTTGAAATTGACGTTTGAAAGTGGAATATTTACTAAACGATGTACCATACTATTGAAAGCTGCCATTGTGTTGGAATGGATGTAGGGAAGTACTATGTATGACGCTATCAGTGTGCGATAGTTTGCGAAAAATTGAAAAATTATGTTTGTTATCTACTTTTGTTATTTTCAAATCCAAATAGTTCATTGAGTTATCTTTTTCCATCTCTAAAGTGAATTTTATATTAGGGTGTAAAGTGTTAATGAATGTTTGAAAGCAGTCTAATTGTCTAAGAGTACCAGTGAAACAACAAATAATATCATCCACATATCTAATCCAATAAACGAATTGTCGACTAACAGGATGATTATGAATTAACTGTTCCAAATTATCCATGAATACTTCAGCCAACAAAGGGCTCAGAGGATTTCCCATAATTAAGCCTTCAGTACTGCTGTAAATCTTATCATTGAAACTCAATTAAATATTTGGATTTGAAAATAACAAAAGTAGATAACAAACATAATTTTTCAATTTTTCGCAAACCATCGCACACTGATAGCGTCATACATAGTACTTCCCTACATCCATTCCAACACGAAATGGCAGCTTTCAATAGTATGGTACATCGTTTAGTAAATATTCCACTTTCAAACGCCAATTTCAACATCGAGCAAAATATAATTAAACAAATTGCCGTAAATAATAATTATGATCCCAATATTATAGACAATATGATAGATAAAAAGATTTTCTAAAATGCGATTAACCAGGTGTACCCCCTTACTAAAAATAATATCAAATATAACAGCCTCACTTTCATCGGAAATTCAAGTAAAAAACTTAAATCTCTCTTATCTAAGCACATCAACATTGCTCATCGTACCGGTAATAATTTAGGAAATCATATAAAAAATAATGAATCTAAAGTTCATAAAGATAGTAAATCAGGAGTTTATGAAATTAATTGTGGCGATTGTGATAAGTTTTACATTGGTAGAACTTTCAGAAGTTTTCAAACTAGAATTTCAGAACACAAACGTAGCTTTGTTAATCAGAAGTCGGATTCACATTATGCAAACCATTTAATCCAAGAAAATCACACATTCAATTTCGATTTTAAAATATTAAATACTGAAAGTAGGGGAATTAAACTTAATTTTTTAGAATCATTACAGATAAATAAATACAAGCATTCCGGTCTCCTATTGAATAGCCAAATCGATCATACTTCAAGCCCCCTTCTTAATCTTTTCAAAATTACCGAACTACCTGACTAGCAGTTCAGAATTGGTTTTTCCTTTTCTAATAATTATTTGTAACCATCTTTGTATTTACCCCTTCTACATAATTTGTCATTTCTTGTTTTCGATATAACAGAAAATCATAGTTAGTTTGCCATTAGCACCTGAAGAAGGTGAAGTTCCACCGAAACGTGCGACATGCATTAATTTTTATAATAAATGTGTAAATTGTTATTTTTAACCATTGTTTTAATATGTTTATTAATTTACACCAAGTATCGGCCCAATCAATCCAGAATTTGTAATCTTTCCACTAGGTCTTTTCTAGGCAAATGTTTGTTCTAAAAGATTGCTCCTGTAGAAGGTCATATCGGATGTTCCTCATATATGCTAAAGGTTGCCAATTGTACTCGAGGTGTAGCAACCTGTTACTAGTCTCATCAACTGTCTTATCTGAAACCCATTACAGTTTTTAATGTCACTAGACAGCGCCTGTGATCGTTCCTTGACAATGAGTTTGCTGTGTTCTTGCTTTGGTACGCTATTCTAGTATGTTTGATGTTTCGTCTGAACCCACTAACACATGCAGGCGTATGCCGGTGCTTTCGGAATGCTAAGTACTAGTTTACACCTAGTACACTCGATATTAGACTTTTTTTGCCTGGGTGTCTGCATGTTCATTGCCAGTATTTTCTTTGTGCCCTGGAATCCACCTAAGTTTCTGTAGACATTGCCAGCAGTTTTGCAATACTTTCAGTTTGACTATCAGGAATTTTTTTTATTTTCCAACCAATATAGCTTGTTAGATGTTTGACTGCAGGCAAAATATTCATACATGAACTACTAGCTACATAGACTCAAGAACAGTCCGTCAGTCAGTATTCGATCCATCAGTGTACAACACTAATGTGCCTTGTAGACAGAGTGTTTTCATTTAGTTCCAGTTTACCTAGATGTTAAATGGGTGTTTACAGTTAATTTCAGTGAGCATGCTATCACTTCTCATTTCCAGGATTGGATTTGTTATAGTACTTGTTATCCTGCTAAGAGTATGAGGTAACGATCATTATTTTCAACATGAATGGAGATAGCGTTGTAATGACTGGTCCTGGTAATTAAATAATACAAGGGTTCATACTATACTTTTAGTTTTTATTTGTATAGTATTATAGACTATAGACTTAGCGCTAACCTTTCGGGCAGCGTGACGAGTCTCAGTCTCAGTCTTACTATCTCCTATCCGATCTTCCATCTGGGTTATATATCCATATTGATACAACATAGTGCTGACTTGCGACCTTGGCCAGGCACGTACGGTTTACAACAATATAAGGTATAACTAAACATTCTTCGTTTACTATGTAGTAACCAAACGTGACACTGACCTACTGATCTACATGCACCAACCACAGCGTAGTTGATTTTAGTGCTGTCTTTGCAAAGTTTGTGAATTGAGACAATTTTTATTGAAATATATCTTTTAGCCATCGATGATTTGTAGAGCTTGCAAAAAATTGGTAATTACTCCTTATGCATGGGTACTGGTATAATACCTTCATCTGATTCAGGTGGTTTGTATGGTTCTGCCGCATCAATAACCCAGCTTATTCTGTATTATCACTTTGGTGTGCATACTTTCAGTCCTTCTTCTTTGTCCATCTCGAATTTCTTGTTAGCGTGTCCATTTCAGCCGCTTCAGAGACTGTTAGACTTCTCTGCCTAATCATCTGTTTATCCCATTATGCGTTAATAGATTTTCAATGGGATTCACAGGGTCTCTGACTAGGATTTTCCACATAATTTTCTTGAAGAATCATTTTTTTCTTTCTTATTAGTTTATCGTATTCGGAACATTCTTTGCACTCCCCCGTTATTGTCTGTTTTTTAGATAGTTTGAGTATGTTAGCTTTCAGATTAGTGAGCCACCAGTTTAGTCTTCCGTTGGTGCTTTGACTCACTTCAGTGAGTTTGCATGATATCAGTGTTGAATAGCCTGCCAAAGCTACTCGGATTTTAGCTTTATATCACCTCTGTTCTGTATGTTCGTTTTCATGCAAGTATTTCATTTTATGAAAAAGATAAATATAAACAAAGAAAAATATTGATTGTATTAGTGTAGAGAGTAACTAAATGTCCAAATTTCTACTTGGTTCTTGAATTCCTTCATACCAATATCATGTTTATTTGTTCTTTGTTTTTTTTTAAGAATTGAAATATATTTTATATAAGTTTATTTCGAAAACAATATGGTTCATATATACTACTTGTTGTATAATGCCTCATTGTTTTCAGTTGACTGTGAGAAATATGTTAGAATCATATTAAAAAAAATTCCAATTGAAAGTACCTATAAACATTGTTTGTACTTCTTCCAGATGTACAAGTCACCGTGAAACAGACTGCATCATGCATCAAGACAGTGGATTCATTTTGCCACCGGTAATATCAGAGAGAATGAAAACTACAAGGAGTTTCAAATATGGAACTGTCGAAGTCAGAGCGAAGCTGCCTGTTGGTGACTGGCTTTATCCAGGTATGAAAGTTAATTTCCATTTAAAACAATGAGGCATATCACAGCATTAGTTGAAATCCCTAACTCAATATTATACACATTTTTCAGAAATATATTTACAGTCTTCTTTATCCCCTGCTAAAAAGATATGGATTGCTTACGCAAGAGGAAATGAACATTTGGTCGGTAATGGCGGTGATGACCTAGGAGGCACACTTCTATTTGGTGGCCCGATTCTGAACGTTAGTGAACCAGACCGCAGCAAATATTTAAGTACAACTAGAGCAAAAAAAGTATTTGGTAATGACTATCATACGTATTCGGTCGTTTGGGAACCAAGTAGGTAGCTTTTTATGCATTTTTTCCTCATATTCTAAGAACTCTTGAAAAATATTCATCATGCACATAGAATGAGTGACCTCTAGAAAGTTATAGAATCCTACGGGTATAAAGAAATTATTATTAGTGATCACTTCCGTGGATAATAATTATCATTTTCATAAAAACCACTCGCATTGCCATTCTTTCCATTGTTATTCAGGGGTTATAGCAGTGTGGGAAAATATAATGTGATCAGGACATGTGGTGCAGGCTGGTGAGAGGGATTGTTCAAATTTTAGTTCTCTACTGCATAAATCATTTAACATTTTTCGAGTAAAGTTATCGTTTCCGTAGAAACCGCGGTCGGAGTTAAAGAGAGCTTTAAAAATTCGCTTCAAACGAATGTACCTTTATGCCCTATAGCTCCCTTCACACTATTAGTTTTCGATCCAGTGTACTACACACCAACGTGCATTATTTATAGAGTGATTAATTATATTCTAGAGTAAACTGAATATCAAATGATTTTTTATCATTTTTTGGTAGCTAGCTATCAGTTCCCATCTCCTGGAGTGAGTATGTAATTATGTTTGTTATCCTGGTGTGACAATAAGTGGATGCCACTCCATGCCAATTTCTATTCTGTATACCACCATTGTGGTATAGTTGTGCTCCAGCCTTTGCATAAAGTGTCAGGGAAGTAAGATTGAGGTTATATTGCAGGAGCAGCAGTTCGGCACTGTACTTTTTACAGAGTTAGTCCCTATATGCAACTTATTACCCGCTTGACAGTCCAAAGTCTTAATATACCCTTATTGACTTGATTTCGCACATGTAAGCTTCAGTCTAGTTCAGCATCGAGGATTACTCCAAATTTGCCTTAAGCTGTTCCTTTCCGCATTATTCATCCATAGTTCCTAAATAATGTTACATTAGATCAGATATTATGCTAATACATTCACAGATTACTAGTAATACCATATTATTAAAATATCCTTGGATAAAGAAAACTCACCTACTGTTCAGTTCTTGAACTAGTTGGTCTATGACAAGTTCGCACAGATGTGGGGATACTAGTCTTACCTATGGGCATCAATTGATAATTATTGAATCGTTATATAATTCTCATATTTCTATGCTTTTCTATTGAACAAAATATTTTGCTTCCACCTGCATTATATGCTGCTATCATATATTCAGAGGAGATATAGCCAAAAGATATTAATGTATCAAGAAATGCTCCTAGCTTACTCAGCACGGCATCACCAATTAATGTAGAGCCGTCTCACATGATTTTCCCTATAGATTAGCATGTCGGTTGTAATATTATAAGTGACTATCAGAAAGTTTTACCTCACAAGCCTATTAATCAGTTTTCCATTATTTTAAGCATGAATGAGTATAGCGTTATTGGCCTGAAGGTTGTTTGTACCATCAGGTTAGTGAAGGGAGAAAATTCTGGCTATAATATTTCCCGTGGTCAAGCATGCTCTGTATAGCTTGCGAAGTACCAGTGTTAGATGACTTTTTTTCCCTGCTGTAGGTAAGAGCACAGGGATGATGCAATCCGGAACAGGTGCTTTGTATTGATCTGACGAATCAATAGCTCAATTTATTCGGTCCTGAGTTATGAACTCGGTCTTTTAATATCCAGTCCTCCTTCTTCATCTGCATATATGGGTTCATAGTTTTTGTTATTGTTTCCGTTTTGACCGATTCGGTAGATACGACCAAAACGGGTTCCTGTGACTATTTCCGTGTTCACTTCAGGGGGTTGCCAGTGAGATTGACAAGATCTTTCTCTGGGATTTTCTAGTTATTTTTGTAGTTGTCTACACCTTCCTACAGAATTTTCTCTGAGAGTTCCTTTGTGCCTTTCTTATCAGTTTGTTGTATTCGGTTAATGTGTATTATATTCTTGCTGTTATTTTTGCTCTGTTGAATAATTTGCATATTTTAGCCTAAAAATTAGTACCTACTTAAGCTACTGACTGCACCCATTTAGACTTTTCTAGGTGGTTTGGCTTGAATCAGAGCAGTTATTATAATATTAGTGTTTTACGGCCTCTCAAGTAGATCAACTCTAAATTATCACTGTTATTATACACCACCTAAGTTTATTCGAAAATAATACTATAAACCCAGTGGCGTAGCGTGCCTTGGAGGGGCCCTGTATCAAACTTAGTTGCGGGGGCCCAAATTAAGGATTTCTCACAAAAAAAACAAAAATGCTTCGGTACGTTAAATTGAAAAAAAAGTTTATTGATCATAAGTTATGAATCCTTTCTAGAAATTGAGCTAGGAAACAATTCAAATTAAATATACACTTTTCTTGCTTTTTTTCCGGCAAATTGATTTATCAAATCATCTATAACTGAAGACGATTTCAGTTCTTCTTTACATTTCTGACTCTATAGACAATAGTGACAAGTCTGATAGCCGTTCCTGTCCCATCGAAGTCCTTAGGTAATTTTTTATCAGTTTCAATTTCGAAAAACTTCTTTCAGCTGTTGCGGTTGTGACGGTCAAGGATAGGAAGCATGCTGTTATTACCTCCGGGAAACTGGATGCAAGGCTATTTGATTTAATCAGCAATAATTCCATGGACCATGAGCTTCTTAATGGAATAAATTTTTTGAATTTCAGGTTTTAAGCATGTTTTCAGAGCAATTAATTGTTCATAAAAATTAACTGAGATGTCTTATGTCAAAAAACCAAATTCACCCTTCGCTAGTGGTGAATAAATAAGTAGTACTTAACATTGCAATCTATATCACTCACAGAAGCTGATTGCTGAAAAAATTAAGAAACTTTGGGCATTTTTTTCATAACCTCCCCCCTTTTTTGTTTACATTTTCTTTTCATAGCTCCACTGGGATAATCTTTTTTCTTTTCGCTCATTATTTTCACAAATCAAACTAAGTAACCAACAAATAATCAGAAGAACAAGATTGTATTGTATTACAATGTAATAATAATAACGTTTGAATTGGGATGAAATAAAAAGCGTGAATATAATTGCTCTCCGTGGTTTGTCATTGTACATCGGTTAATGCGAGATTCCCCCGTTTAAGGGAATGACTTAAACGGGGGAATCCCGCAATAATCGATGTACGATGTTGTCAACTTTTGGGAGCACGCTTAACCCGGGAAAAAAAATTTCCTGCTTTTTTTTGACTTTTCTCATTTCTGAAGTGAAAACTCTGTAGGCACGTTAGGGGCCCCTGTAGACCGGGAGCCCCGTATCATTGATACGGCTGATACGGTGGTAGCTACGCCCCTGTAATAAACCATTCATTAAACGCCACCAACAAAGTCAAGACACTTAACAGTGCTTTATTTATTCACATTTCAGAGAAAATCACGCTGTTAGTTGACAACGTTCCCTATGGCGAGTCTGGAGAGAATGTTTCATCCATGTTCCATGAATCAGTAAGTACTTTCATTAAATTTCTAATAGAGATAAAATTATATTAATTTCTTCAGAATTACTTTGAATCGTAGAGTATTTCATTTAAAACCTGTAAAAACATGAAATTGAATTAAGTTAGTTTGAACAATAACGTATATCTATAACATCTATGAGATCATAAAAAGTTAATCATTTGAGTTGAGATATGTGTATACTTCCATAAGTCCAATTCAACAGAATATAATATCCGTTAGTAGCCCACTGCTGATCATCTTCCAAGGATAAATAAAAATAGAGAATATAGTCGTTAAAACTGAAGTGGGGTTTCCAGTATATTTTGTTATAAAATCATACCTATTATTAGCCGGCCAAGAGCTGTTAATATTGATAAGTTGAGCAAAAAGTATAAAATTTGTTGGATATAATAATGAAAATTGATAATAACATATAAAGGTAGTATTTCTTGTCTAAATCAGTTCTAATTCTACTGAAATATTCATTTCAATTCTATTATTGGGAAAATTACCATCAGAAATTTGTTTATATTCGTACTTTTTTTTTGTTCATTTAATTTAGAGGTCAACTTATTTTGAAATATTTATTGTTTCAATCAAATTTTAGTAGATGAGTATTTCTATAAATTTTTAAATTCAAAGGTAAAATCGATTTTTGAGTAACTATTGCGTTTAAGGCTTTTTTCAAATACTTCAAACACGATTGAGTACATACGATTAAGTGTTCGAATTTGTCAAGTATTAGACCAAGATAAATTTTTCATTGAAATTCCATTAAATAAAACCTTCTTGTTCCATATAAATATTGAAAATCACAGAATTCAGCAACTTGTCTACTGCCATATATACTTAATATAATAAAAATTGTTCTATGAAACAAAAATTAACACATACTTCATCATTTTAAACATCTGAAATAACCTAAAAATAAATCGTATGAATTTTCAAATCGACAATCGTCATTGAAAATACAAAACTTGATGAATGGTGAAATTGATATTTATTGATAAGTGTATAAATCAATAACGACTTCCGATCAAATTCAAAAATATTGAGTGTCGTGAATAAGGCATTCATCCTTAGTTTTTAGGAATCCCCACCAATTTGAAAATTTAGATACCGAGTCTTCCTACTGAATTGTCATTAATAAATGTACCTACTTAGTGGTTAAGTTTAAATTTCGTTAGTATTAGCCTATATATTTTTCACTGTATCACTCATACTAATTAGTTCATTTGTATTATGTTAATTCTTTTTCCTCCACTATATAGGCTACACCCCTCATCAGCTAATGGATTGAATTTCATGTTATCGAAGATTCATTAGTAAAATGAAAACGATCTTAAGTTGAATTTTAAGTATTCCTTAAATAGTGAATTATTTAAAATGAAATTCAAGAATGTTATACTTAAGCAAAAAGGATTATATTTTAATAAGGGCTATAAATAGCTTAAAACGTAATTTTTGTTTGAACTCGAATGAGTATTAATTTATGAGTAAATAAGAATGAGTCCTAGTCTGTTCAAAATATTTACATCCAACTGAAATATCTACATCCGAACATTGCATATTTATTGAATAACGTCTATTTTTCGTTCGCTAGGAAAATAAAATCGAATGAATATGTAAAGAGATATGACTAAATAGCCCAGATATCGATGTCTGAAAACGAATTTTGATAGATTTCAAAATCTAGCCATGGATAATATCAGTTTTGCGAAAGCAGCTCACATAGCAGTAGAAAAAAGTAATCGTGTGTAAAAGGCACGAAAAGAATTAGTTTTTTCTAAGGTCACAAGTTTCGTCACAAACTGATAAATAAAATCAATTTTCGTCGGTAGCCAAAAATGACAGAAACGTCACCTTACTACATTAGAATCACCAGTTTTCCCGGAAATTTTATAATTTTATATTTATAACTGTACTAACTCAATCGTATTCAATTTGAGGTTTTTAAATGATTATTGGTAAAGGTGAACTTACCTTCATGTCACATAAAATAACATCTTCTGAATTAATCTCAATTTCTTGCTCCTGATGAAGAGATAAATGTATCTTGAAAGCTAGAGCTTAAGAAAAAAGAGTAGAGCCTTTCATTGCTGCTATCCCAAGAATAATACCTAATTATATATACATATATATATATATATATATATATATATATATATAATATATATAATATATATATATATATATTATATACAATATATATATATACTATATATATATATATATATATATATATAGATTTATATATATATATATATATATATATATATATATATATATATATATATATATATATATATATATATATATATATATATATATATATATATATATATTTATAATATTTTTTACTCGTAATTGACAAAATGACCCACGAATTATTTTATTTACGAAATGAATATTGTCTTGTTTTTATTTGATTGTGACGTACGATTTGTAACGTTCGGATAATCAATAAATCTGAAATTGGTTATAAGCAAAATAGTGTAGATTCATCAAAATAAAAAATGTTTGTGAAATTTTCTTTATTTTCTAGATGCATTTGGTCTTAGGAGTAGGAGTTGGCGGTGTTACAGATTTTCCAGATTATTACGTTAGTACAAATAACAAGAAAAAACCTTGGGTAAATTTCGAGAGATTACAGATGAAAAAATTCTTCAATGCAAGAGATGACTGGTTACCAACATGGACGGATAATGAGAGTTCCTTGAAAATAGAACAAGTTAAAATATGGGCACTTTGATTCGATTCCTAGGAAGTTTGCGGAATCGTTAATTTCAAGTTATTTTTCTACCTTGTTACTAAATCAGAATTAATTTATTATAGTATTCAGTCAAAGAGTATCTGTTTGAAATATCAGAGTACATTAACTCAAATCTGCATTGTCAACCCGCCAAACAAAAATTTATTTTTTTACAGTAATTAATTTATGGCCTCTATGCATACTTCAATGATTTTTCAGTGCATACGTCGTAAAACAAATTGTGAGAATAATGTGAAACAGATGAAATGATTGCGATATTCACATAATAAAGAAGACAAATATTTTTTAAATTTTCATATATATATATAACTTTTTAATAAAATCGAGTTTTTTAAGATTCAACAAGCCTGTTATTGCTAATAATTATTAAGAGATTAGAAATAGTTCACAGGCAACAACAATTCGAATAAATAATTATAAATATATATATATATATATATATATATAATAATAATTTTTTTATAATAATTAATAATTTTATTTTCAAATATACACATTGTAACAATGTTTACATAATTTACAATACGATAACTATTTCAATCTAACAAACATTTTCTTTCTGACACCTAGGCATAACATATATGCCTGTATGTGTCTAATACAGTATTACATTGTAATAAGATTAAATGCTGTTTTTATGTTTCTTCATCCCAGCACAAAAAACAAACAAAAACATAAACAGTGAGAGACCGCTCACCCACCACTAAAAAGGAGCTAAAACATGCCCTCAAAATGCCCTGGGTTATCAAAAATAAACTGTTTGCAACTTATACTAAATTTTTTTACATTAGATATGTTCTTTATTGTGAGGGGTAATACGTTATAAAACCTTGCTGCAAAGCTATGAAGAGATCTGCGGCTTAAAATTTTTTGATACTTTGGTATAGTTACATTTTTATTGGCCTTACTACGTGTATTTTGCAAGTGATCAATGAGAATCCCCGATCTATCCCTTCTGTGCATAAAACTGCAGGCAGACAAAATGTAAAGTTGCCGTATATCAAAGAGTTTTTCGTTGTATAATTGCTTAGTGGGGTATAATTTATTTTTTTTGAAAATAACCTTCAATACATAATTTTGGACAGTTTGTAATGATTTCAAGTTAGTCTTATAGGCACATCCCCATGCTGTAATACCGTACCGTAATAAAGATTCGACGAGAGATTTATAGATTAATAGTGTAAGTCTGTCATTGAGTATTTCTCTTAAAATGTAAAATTTATATACAAGCTTTCTGATTTTGGTTACTACAAAGTTGATGTGATATGTCCATTTTAGGTGTTGATCGATTACTATTCCCAGGTATTTTGTTTTTTCACAAGAATTAATAAAATCATTTTCATTTATACAAATTCTGTCGAAGTCCGGTCTGGTCTTATTTACTGGGGAAAAAGCAATATAATTAGTTTTTTGTAGGTTCAAAGAAAGTTTGAAACTTTCTAACCAATTTTTAACAAGATTGAACCCTATTTTAACTTTTTCTTTGGTTTCATGCCAAGTTTTACCCTTGAATATTAAGGCCGTGTCATCCGCATATGAGACAGCCACACCCTCAAGATTCAGACTCAGAAGTGAGTTTATGTATGTTATAAACAAAACTGGACCCAATATATATATATATATATATATATATATATATATATATATATATATATATATATATATATATATATATATATATATATATATATATATTTTACCCGAACAATTGGTTCATGAGTCGTATTCAAATTGAATGTTAGCTATGCCTGAATAATTATTGAAAAAAGCATTTATACTTTATTTTTGGAATAAAATGTTAGCAAGGATTGCCTTAGTTATTCGCACCTCCATAATAATCGTTCGTTATAGCAAATAAAATAAAATAGAATTTTATTTCTGCAGAAAGCTTTGAAGGTCTGTTCAGTTCATAAATTGATTTATTTGAAAATCACAAAAATAGGTGCTTTTATTCTATCGTTATTGATGCATACTAAGCAAATTTCATTAATTTCAGTTTTATACTTTGATATAAACTCAACTGACGTATTGAGATGAATATGGTATAGGGAATATTTTTAGTTCAATTCAAGTCTTCTGTAACCCTATCTCTGGAATCCTTAATATCTCAAGATGACATTGAAAATATTGGCAAGGAGGATTTTCAAATATCTTTTAGAATAAGTAAAAGACGAAAATATCGCGCCATTCGAACTGAATAAATTATAGTTAAAAGAACCACTCTTCAAAAGCAAACTGAAATAAAGAAAATATTGTTAATTGAAAACAAAAATTCGAGTACTGAGGAACCACGCTGATGAATATAGCAAAAAGCAGCGCGGTTGCGCTACAATAAAATTCAATTAATTCATATGTCTATCTTTGTTGATTCGTTTGGCGTATATAATATATCCTCTTTGTATGATACAAATTGATATGATATGATATAAAATTCATTGTCTGAGATGCCCTAATTGAACCAGACACAGATAATTACATTGATTCATTTTCACTTAATTTTTTAATGCGATTTTGCAGGTTCTAACGATGCCAAGATTCCATAAAATAGTAGGGGAGGGTCTGCAACAGTGGCCATGCAGGAACAGTGGCCACTATCACGCGAATTTCTCATTTGGAAAGATTAGGTACTGGCATCTCGTACAGTGTTTGCCAACGATCTACTTGCAATGCTTGCAAAGTTATCTGCCTGAACTTGAAGATTTTCTGTTTAAAATCAACTCAACCTCAAATTGTGCATGTGCGGTAAAAAACAGCAAGCAAGTGAATTTATGGTTAGTGACAAAATAAATTCTCATCGGAGTGAACTGGTGTTGACAGATTATACCTAATACATGTAAGTATATATTTATATAATAAGCTTTTGATTGCATGCGGTAGTTTTTGGTTTTTTCTTCACTCTTCAAATACATGTGCTGGTTGGTACAGTGGCCATGTTAAATGTAGGTACAGTGGTCACTATTTCATTCTTTAAATAAGGGATGGCCACTGTACCTTCACTAAACAATTATTATTTAGAACAATATTGTTAATTTAGATCTCAGTTATTTCAGATATTATTTTCGAAAATGCCTCGCCGAAAAGAAACAGATGTCGAGATTGGAAAAACTTTGGCGGAGACTATGGGCAACGCAATTTGCGATATAATGAATGGTGTATTATCAGTTAAAGCTGCAGCTATCAGGTACAGCATTCCACGTACTACACTTAGGCGTTATATTGAGGAACGATCAAGAAGAAGAAATTGACTGGAACTCACCAATTTTGGAAGGAGTACCAAGACTAACTCCAAATTATCGTATCAGATATTTTCTCGCGAAGGAGCGATTATTTCCAAACTATGGCAAAGCTGCATCATGGTATGAATCCTAAATGTGCGCGAAAGTTAGCATACGACTTAGCAATGGCCAATGATAAAAAAATACCCGCCTCTTGGAGAAAAAATTGTACTGCTGGAAGATTATGGTTTAACGACTTCATGAAAAGGAGAAATGATTTGTCCATAAGAGCAGCAGAAGCTTCATCTTTGTTATAGAAATCATTTTGTTATTTTGAAATAAACCATTATTCTAGCAAATGTTTATTTTGTATTCCTTTTTCAATTCCTAAACGTTAGTGGCCACAGTATCATATTCTAGTGGCCACTGTACCATCAATGCATGTACAGTGGCCACTTTGCAACACATTCTTGCAACTCCAAATTTTTGGATGAAAATAATTTTTTTCAGCTACATAATGAAATGATATAGAGGTAAATATAGTAATTGGTGTTTAGAGGTATCAAATTCTATAAAAAAAAATTTATTATGGTTTTTATTGATTTTTTTAGAAAAAGGTGGCCACAGTTCCAGACCCTCCCCTACCTATATTTGGAAAAATTTCCAAATATTATAATTGGAATCTTTACTTTTTAACCGATACATAAATTAATTTATAAAAATAAATAATATCTACGTAATATACAGAAACATCTTTTCTCGCCATGTCATATAAATATACTTTTATAAATTTTCTAATGATATTTTACAAGTTCTGAGGGCGTCAAAATAACATATTATTGTACCTATAAGCCAAAATTTTTTATGTGATTCTTCGAATATTAACCCCTGATAATACACATATCAATTCAAATAAATAACATAAATAATATCTTTGTAATATACAAAAGTACCATCTCTCATCCTGTAATATTTAGATATGATTTCTTGAATTTTAATTTCTTTTAGCTTCGTTTTATGCTACGGAATGTCTTACTCATTATTTTCAAATTTTTGTATTGATAGCTATATTATAAGTATTTAATATTATTTTTAAATCTTACTTTGCATAGTGATCATATAAGCTATAAATATAAATTTGCATTCATATTTAATAAGAGAAACACTTCAACGTTCTGCATAAATTCAATTCTAAAACTCTAAGATAAAACTTGTAATTTCAGTCTTCAAATTCATATATTTATCATTTCTCTAGAATCCAGAATGTTTCTAATAAATTCAAACAAACATTTGAACCTACATTTGCTGATTTTTATCAATATTTTAAATTTTTATACAAATAAAGATATTCGGGATAAGTAGTAAAATAATGGCAAGTATATTTTCATCGATAAACCTGGTGTTTGGTGCAGTAACATCGAATTAAAGTGTCGTTGGAGTTTATGGTGGAGTTTTCTCTATAAAATGGTGTTAGTTATATATTTGATAATATAGTGCGTATTTTTAGGAATTATTACTGTTTCGAGTTGAGTGTTTTTAAGAAATACCACAGAATTTGTTTTATCCTCATTGCAAAGGAATAGCCTTTTTGTATTGTAGGAATTCAAATGAATTGTTTGACATTATACGACGAAATTATTTTGTACCACTCATTCAAGTGTATGATCTATGCAATGTAATTTTTTCCAGTACATTATTGGAACATGAAAATCAGATATACCGAAGTTTCTTCCTAAAAACACGTCTCTCCAGTACAACGACACTGAAAGAATTGAACTTGACCTCGCAAACATTGAACACTGACCGCATCCAACGTATCAGTTTTGAATTCACTTCAAATTTCATATATTCAATATTCTCTTACAAGCAACTACCAGCTCATAAATTGGACTCAGTTGTCTGAGACTGGTACGCTTTATACTTACCGCGTTAAAATTATTTCGATTTGCTAACAAGCGGGAACGATGGTTGATTTGTTTATTGTGCTATTGCTAATAATGCAGTGTTCTTCATATTTTTGTGATTTTACTTTTCCTGCTGTCAAACTGGAGGCCTTCGAACCAGAAGGCTTCCGGGCTTCTATTCCAGGTAATATTTAATATAGGTATTCATGCTAACGGCAAGTCGTTTAGAGGGAAATCCCAAAAAATTACGTCTATATGCATTCTAACAGATCGCAAATACCAAGGTGAAATCGAAATCATGTATTGAAATTTCATAGTTATAAAAATACTAACCTTTATTGTTGAATTATGTTCATCTGTGTGTAATTGTACACTTTAATATCCACATTCAGAGCAAGTAATTCCATAATAACAAATTGAAGTATAAGTCAGTATTTATGTAGATTACGCGACCATGTATTTCATGTTAATGACCTAAGACCAGTTCATTTATCTTATCACCACAGATAAAGATGTTCTTAAACTATGGTTCCCAACTTGATATTTGTTAATACTAGTCTGCAATCCAAATCAAATTTGTTATATGTTACTAATTCACGCATTTGGTATTTCCGAGGGTATTTCTGAATATCATCGATAATACATATTAATATAAGAATTGAAGCTGCAAATTAATGAATTATGATTAGTATAACTACTAGCCAATAACTGACCAAAAAACAATAACTCTGTTGAAAAATGTTCGGACTTTTATTATTAGTAAATTTCTCAGTTTAGAAATGATATAAATATATTCCTACTGAAATTGTTTATGTATCTTAAAGCAAAGTATTAATTCAAAATCATAATAAAATAAACGATTTTTTCCACATATGATAATTAAAATGGTTTAAATCTCATTTAAGTCTCCTTGAATCTCATTTTCACTCAAATCATACTCTTATAATATGGAATGCACGCCAATTATCAGATTTCACATGATGAATGAGAATTGATAAGTTTATTGATTTGAAGGTTTGTTCTTATAAGTTTGTTGATTTTTATTGATGGGAGTGAACAATTGTTTTTTCAAGAAGGTATATATTATTAAATTGAATTTTTCTGAATAGACTCGGAGGTTTCTGTTTTAAATTGACGATAAAATCATATAAGTTTAGTTCCCGAATGAACCCACTTACTCCCATTGCATTTCCTCATGAAATACCATGTATAGTTCGTATGATATTAAAAATGAATAAGCACAACTCCATCACCCAATATCCCAGCAGAGCTTCTTTCTTGAAAAATTTAGTACTAATCGAGTAACAAGAAGGCGCATAATCTTTATCCCATGATATAGTCAAAGCAAGTTTACCACCTAGAATATGTTCTTACGTAAAAAATTTATGGTTGCAATACAAGAAAAAGTAATGAACACCAGAAGAAGCAGAAAATATATTTATAAATAAAATTTGCCATCCGACAGTAATACTCGACTCTTGCAATATAACCAGACAAATCTACAACATTCACGTACAATGTTAAATCGGTGAAGCTTGAAATTTTTCCTTAAGTCAAGGAATGTTAAGAAAATATATCCTAGAATCAATAACTGAATAATAATGATAGTAATAGAAGTATAAATTTTAAAAACCAGAAAATAAATTTCCACCGCCTAGAATTGCTTTTGGAGTAAAAAAAATTATAATGACTATTTCACTCATTTCATTTTTAGTGAGAAAGTTTCCATAGCTACTCTCGTTTCACAGCGATAAAACATACAAGCCGGCAAAACTTACTATGTTAGTATTTCAGCGATAATATGAATTGAAATTTCTCAGATGAATCGTTATTTCCTTGACTTTCTGAAATGTCACCATATTACTGTTAGACATATTTTCTCGTGAAATAGTCATGTCGAATACCACTCGAGATGGAATTTAAGCAGGTAAAATTTCTCTCTTGTAACATTCAAGTTTGTTGCTTAGACAATTTCGCTCATGACATTTTTTCCACAATCACTCGCCTGACGGCTCGTGATTTTGATACAAATGTCATTCGCGAAATCACCTAAGCAACAAACTTTCATATTTCAATCGAGAAATTTTGCCGGCAAAATTTCATCTCTAGTGGTATTATATATGAAAATTCCACACCAGGAATTTTTAACCGATGAAATTAAGTTTTTTTGAAATATTTTATTACCATAGCAACGTATGTATTTTAGTGAATTTTTTTTTTCTTAGGTATTCAACAGCGAATTAAATGGCATCATCTATTATAATATGCACCTACCTAGGAAAAATTGATAAAATTATAATTTACTACAACTTGTAACTACAATTTTCGAACAGAGTCCAGTATGGAATTTCAATACCGAATACCACACGAGTTAAATTAATTCCGTAATTTTTTTCCCTCATGAATATTTTGAAAATTATTTTTTTTTGCGTTCGAACCGAGCAATAATTTTTGCTCACTTTTTCAATATTTTAAATATTATTCATAAAACAGGGTTAATCAACGGGGGATAAATATGTTAGGAAGCAACAAATGCATTCATTTGAAGAACAGTTTTCAATACAATGAGCACCAGATACAGTGGAAATGACAATTATAAAATCAGGTATCAGCTTCAAATGTAGTATCTTTAATTTTTAGGTCGTAATTTTACACAAAAGGGATCGGTTGCATTATAGTCCACTCAATCTAGACCAAAAATGGGTAACCAGAGGAACTAAAAATACTAGTTCCAATTTTTTCAGGAATGTGTAGGGAAGAGTTCCCTGAACAAGGTAAAATAAAGTCCTTTCAAATCCTGGTGCCGCTAGAGGAGGGAGGGGGGTTTAAATGTTCCATTTTTCAGTTTTTCGCTTATAAAGAAAAATCTTGATTTCCCAATTAAAATAAATAATAGTTTTGATCCATTTGATGGCTCCATTTCTCTACATATGTTTATATATCTGGTTCAATTTAATGCTGTATAAATTTTATATCGACGATTCTCCGCTAGAATTAACGAGTGAGTATCTAAAAAACAAAAATATACAAAAAATAAGAGTGATTTTCAATATCCACCTATACCGAGCCGGTAGCACGAAAACGGGCCAGTTTTTTGAAAAAATGTACATATATAACTAAACTTGTAGCAAATTTAATAAGCTTTCATTTTGTACTGAAAAGCTTTTTCACTGCAACGCACCGTTTTCAAGTTATAAGCGAAAATTTGAAAAATGGAACATTTAAACCCCCCTCCCCCTCTAGCGGCACCAGGATTTGGAGGGACATTATTTTCCCTTGTTCAGAGGACCCCTTCTTATACATTTCTGAAAAAAATGGAAATAAAATTTTTAGTTCCTCTGATTTTCCTATTTTGTGTGGACTATTAAGCAACACAGAATGTACCAAAATGAAAAATAATTTTTGAATAATTGTGGAAAGTATGAATTCCCATCTCATTCGCTCTTGTGTAATACTTCATGACATAAATAAAAGTACTAGAGTCTCTTGGACTATGCAATTACTCTCGAGGATAACTACTAAAGAAAATGTAATTATAAATTCCTACCTGACTATACCTAGCATGCCTTTATGCAGCCGAATATTTGATTTACTTAATTTTTCCAGGAAACAAATCATGCAAATTTGGATAAAAATTTAATTTAACAATATTCAAACCATATTTTCGCCTAGGTAAATTTTTTTTTAAACGGGGTTCACAGTTGTAAATGTACATGGAGTTATGGATTTGAGAAACCCAGATCTAGAAGATTGCACCTGAAAGATATCAAATAATAATAATTATCTAAACATCTGACCAGTGGCGTAGATAGGGGGGGGGGATCAAGGGGATCAATCCCCCCCATGAGCCCAAAAAAAAATACAAAAATTATAGATAGTAGAATTGAATAAAAGTCTTCGTATCTACGTATTTAAGTATAGGTACATGAAATTTACTAAGCATTTTTTTGATATTATGTATGTGCAATTATATAAAAATCATCTAGATATGTTTTCGTGACGGCTGTGCAATTGAGTATTGTATAATTTCCGCGCTTCGAACAGGCCGACCAATCAGGAGCCATTAAATGGTCGCTCGCTATAATTATGGACAGATTGAGCACATGCAAAGTAAAAATCTATTCATAATCTTAACATAAACGTAAATAACATAATAGTAAATAACATAATAGTAAATCAAGAAATGGAATCGTTTTTCTAATTTTGGGTAAAGTAACTAGTAGTTTTGAGCATATTTTATTCAATGTTTAATTAGTAGTTTAATCGGTCACTATGGGTAAAAAACGTGTTTAAAAAAGTTCAAGTGGCTCTAATGGAAAATTTTTATTTCGAAAGGAAGAAGTCAACCAGAATCTCCTCGCACTTCTTCTCTTTCTAAATTGTATACTGTAGTTCCTTACTCTCAAACAAAACTGCTCGAGCTTTTGTTTAATAGTATAGTATTATATCTAAAGCACGAGAAATTTCGTTCAATAGTATAGATAGTATAAAATTAAGAAAGAGAAAAATTGCGAGGAGGTTTTGGTTGACTTCTTCCTTCGTAAATAAAATTTTACATTGGACATACGTTTTTTTGTCCTAGTGACCGATTAAATTCCTGTTTACATTCGAGGAGCGTGACTCTGCTTTTAGAAGATTTTCAATCAATATTCAATATCTCAAATATTTTTTGAGGTAGAGTAGGTATCAAAATATGACTAAATTCGGCTTTAATTGTCAATTTAATTACTCCATAATATTTTAAAGTTAATAAAACTTGTCGAGTTAGTAAAAGTTTTCTTGTGATGGCCAATCCATTTCTGAACTTATACATCATGGATCTTGGAGAAAGATTTACTAATCATGAGAATATAGTCTAGTGAACAAGAGCTTTTTTGTTCAACTTTTTTCATGATTCTCGGAGAAATATGAACAAGGTGTCATTCGATTCGGAAGAGCATGTAGATATTTTTTGAAAAAAGTTAAGTTCCGTTGAATTTTGTAAAAGTTATAATCAATTTACTTAAAGAAAAAATTATCTCAAAAACTAATTGATATTTTTGATATCTAAATAAAGATACAAAAAGAGGAGGATATTTTTTAAAAGAAAGTGTCCCAGAACTGTAGGAATAATATTTATAATTTTCTCAGAGGGGTGAATATACTGCCGAAAGCAGGTTTGCGAAAGTAACGCCCATTTCGGACTCTTTAACAATAAATATGACTTAACTAAGTAGGTATATTAAATATTAAATTAAAGAATGAAAAATTTCACGTTCTAACTAAACACAAATCCAGCCACAAAACATTTTTATCGCGATTTTCCAATCAGTGATGCAATAGTTTTTTGCTGCTTGAACAAGAACATTGCAAGTGTGAGAACTGTTAAACTATAGATCTGATATGTTTTTCTTTCTTGGAGCTAGTTTCGAAAGACTGCAGAATAGATCACCGTTAATACAATTTTTTTAGTTTTTTACTAACAATTTACTTAGTTGCAAAATTGAACACTTTAATTAAACATTACTTTTTTTCTCAATTCAGTTATAAACAACGCATTCGTTTATAACAAGTTTTTAAACAATATGAGATGAATATTGAAATAAAAATTGAAATTGTTTTATTTTTTCAACGGGGATTTACTCTGAAGCCTTATAATAATAGCTCCAAGAATGAAAACATCTCAGATCTATAGTGAACAGTTGTCAAACTCACAAGTTTTATGTTCTAATACTAAAAAATTGTTAATTAAGTATTGCATAACTATTTGAAAAATCGCTATTATCGCCAGATTACTGCTCATTCACCGATTTAGTAACTGTCTGAATTTTTTCATTCCTTAATTTTCATATTTATTATGGTTGAATAATGTTTATTGTTGAAGTGTCCTTAATGCTCGTGACTTGTCCAAATCAAATAACCCGTTTTCGTCCGTATTTTTATCTCTCTGAGAAAATATTGATCCTACAGCTCCTCTTCTTTTCGAATCTTTCTTCAGATTTCAAAAATCTCAATTAATTTTTGACATATTGCCAAAGAATCAAATCCCCTTTTTTCAGGATATTGTTTATAACTTTCACAATTTTCGCGAGAGAATTTTTATTTTTCTCAAAAAATATCTACATGCCACTCCGAATCGAGTGACATGTTTGGCTCATATTTTTCTGAGACTTGTGAAAAAGGTTAAACAAAAAAGCACTTGTTGACTAGACTAAGCGTATTAGAAAGATTTTCGGTGTTTTTCAAGCATGATTTATACGTAATTGACAAAGCATCAAAATTCATCAAAACTGGTGAGTTTTATCAAAAATTTCTTACTGCCACACCTGTTGTTCTCGTTAGTTGAAAGTGTAGAAGAATAATTTAATTCATAGAAGCGATGTTGAGCCTAAAAATTCAATAAGAGTGCGGGATGATTGCCCAGAATTTTTTTTTCATATTGCTCAGAATATTAGCTACGTTGCCGGTATCGACGTTTGAAGCGAATAAAAACGATTCAAAGGAGCACGATAAAAGAAATGGACTTGTAATGACCCTTCTGATTATATAAAATTCATTGCAAATTAAAAACTCATGTTTGTCCAATTTTTTGTTATTGAAATGTTTGGCTGCTCTGGCAATGCATCGTGACAATGGAATCACAGCTGACGAAGTCATAAATAGATTGTCAAAAAACGCCGAAAACTAAATTTTCTGCTCTGATTTTCCCAAGAATATTTTCAATGATGTATATATTCAATTAAATATAATTCAATTTTTCACTGATTTATAATTACCTAAATTTTTCCAATTCAAATAATTTGAATTTTTTGCAATTTAATTTAACTTTCCCACTTATGTTGTAGTATCCACATGAAAGATTATTTTTATCAACAAAAATAGAACCTTAGATGAAACACTTATGAAATTTTGCACTAAGTCATATCCCCCCCCCCATCGCAAAAAGCTATCTACGCCACTGCATCTGACCACCAGTAAGAGGTAATATTTTTTCAGAAACTGAAGATGTGAAACTTTTCGCATTTCATGGAAATAGGAATAGAAATTTATCTCAAGTTGAGCCAGGAGAATTCAACATGGATATCGTCAACCCAAAATTAAGTGGATGGTTTTATTTCAATCCAAATTTGAAACTCAATATTGGAGATAAGGTGTATTATTGGGTGTTTATACAACATGGAAACTTAGGATATAGAAAAATCAATCAAGTTTGGGAAGTCAAAGGTAAGAAACTCAATTAGTTATGTACAAGTGCGGATGATGACGTTTTCATATTTTACGTATAGACCTTTTTTGAAATACCTTATTGTCGTTGTATTAATAGCAAGATACTGGGACAAATATTGCCAGCAGGAAAATATAGCCACACTTGTTTCCTTTATTTGAAATACCTACCGGCCGACATCTGAAAGTGTATTCGATGGTGTATGTATGTGTGTGATGGTGAGACGTAGTTACCACCCGCCACGCGTACAGGCCGTACTGGCCTGTACGTATCAGTATCAGTTCAAAGGAAACATTAAATCGACCCAGATATTTTTAATCGTAAGTTTTTATGAATTTCTCATACTATAATTAAATTTTATTCTAAAATATTCATTATATTTCAGTCATTACCAACCTAAGATGTAATATCCTTGAATTTTTTCCAGTTTTTCAGGTTATGGTAAAGAAAGTAAGTAATATAAAAAGTTGTATGAAGATATGGCCATTACCCTTTTTCTGTATGTATTTTTGCTGATTTCAGATCATATTGTCTCGTTACAAATTCAAAGGAATACGAGGTACTTGCGAGAAAGCTTGAGCATGAAATCAGGAAAATTATTTGTTAATGTTGGTGAAATTAAGTTCTCAGGAAGAAAAGAATCATTCGACTAAGGATATCCTCTTACTCCACGCGTATATTTCAAATGCGTCAATAAGTATTGTGAGGCAAAACTATTGTAAAGGTCAATAAAAGTTTTTCAGTTTATAGCATTTTACTTAAAATTATAAACTACTTAGAAAAAGAAATTAATCTAATTTCATTTGGTTGTGCATATGACCACATTTAACTGCACTGCCGAAGAAGTGGCCACCTTGCGAGTTCTTTGAAATTAATTCTTCAAGTTCAATTCTATCCACTCTTTATTGTCTTTGTACATACCCTTTGAGATACCTGAATAGATACACTACCTAAAAAATGAGAAAGTATTAATTAAACACAAATGTTGAACAGTGCAAGAAAATTTATGTGAATCTTTAAGATGGCCATATTCGACCCACTTATGTTACTTAGTATCATACACGCTTTATGATTAACACAAAATATGTGAAACGAATAGTTGTGAATAATTTAAATATTGTTTCTAATTGAGAATTATATCTTAGTACATCGAACATGGAGGTTACACATTTGAGAAAGAAAAGTTATGTAAAAAAATTATCAGTTAATACACCATCAAATTTATACAACTCACATCGGTATCCACGTTAAAACAATAACTAAGGGGATTCAACACTTAATTTTCGAAATGGTTAATCATTCACTTTTCTCCAAAATGGCAAGAATGTACATAATATCATATGGAAGATCTTGAATGAAATTTTTTTTTAACTATAAAACTTTAAACAATTAGAAGAGTATTTTAGTTTAGAGTTCAAACCACATAGTTAGAACTATTAAAACCACACTTCAATATCGAATCAAACTTCAGCTGAGTAATGTCTCTCTGCGTGTTAATCTACAGTATGAAGACACTCTAATATTTGATAGGGCATAAGGACATCAAGTTTGCCAGTTTAAAATTGAAAATTCACTCGAATTATTTCATGACTTCCAAAGCTTAGTCTAATCTACAATAATATCATATTCAATGCCTAATTGTATGGAATTTGAGTGAATATTCTCAAGATATTTTATCATGAATATATAAAATTATAGCTGTAAATAAATTTCTCTAAGATTGAGCGTTCTATAGATCACATCGCAGTTTTCATGTGCATAAAATTTTTTTATGAGCAACTCACGGGAATAGCGAAACCTTATCTCACTTCTCAAGCGCCTCAAGGTGACTTCAACAAATGGCAGATTTAAATCTCTGCCATTTACAACAATCTGAAAACACCTCTGAGGGTAGAGCATTCCATAGGTTTGCGCTTTGGATAAGAAATGCCCTCTGGTGGACCGCTGTTCTAGTTGCTGATATGTGCACGGCCCATCAGTATGTATTATTTGCATACCTTGTGTAATGAGAGAATAATACTCCTGGTGGATTAGTAGAGGCAAAGTATGTAGAGGAGCTGTCTTAATAATATCTATAAAAGAGAGATAAGTCATCAACCTTTCTCCGATGATCAAGTGAATGCAATAACGTGTCCTCAATTATGTTCACTGCTCTTTTCTGAATTGAGACAAGCAGATATAAGGATTGATTTAGTGCAGAACTGAAAGCATGGGAGCAGTATTCTGATGCTGGACAAAACTGAGCTTCTGTGTAGCTGACTTAGGAATAGTGGAGACATATTCGGGCCATTTTATATTGGAACTAACCCCGATTCCCGAACGATGAAGTTCATTAGTGGGCTCAATAGTTGGTTTTCCAATACTAATTGAGGATCGATGAGGAAAGTTTTTCTTGAAAACATGGTTGCCAGTGTCTTGATGGTATAAAAACAACCATATTTCGAATCTGGCGCCGGCGCCGTTCTTATTAGGACAATTTTTGTCATAACTTATTTTTCACTTCAAACTTTTATTTTAGCTATAAAAGTGTAGACCATCATTCCGACAGGTTGGAAATTATTCTTGGAGAACAATAATATGAGATGAATTTCGGTATATCTCAACCTAATATTTATATATATATATATATATATATATATATATATATATATATATATATATATATATATATATATATATATATATATATATATCCCGGGCTTTCATTTGAAAACTTGCCAACCACGTTATCTGCGTGAAAAGACAGATTTGTGAAAATCGCCGAAACACGTCAACAAGGGAAACGTTTTTCACTTAAAACTGGACTTCACTCCTTCAACCCCCAGAGCTACCACCCAAAAATTTTTAAATGAGACATGGGGTCGAGTGATACATCATTTTAAAGGGCTGTTTAATCTCTACATTCTGCCGTCCTACTTTTTGAATTTGACCTCACTGTTGCAGAATATCACCCATTTCAATGTTCACAAATCCATTTTTATCACGAAACGCACCTGCTTGATTACCTACTTTTTTATGAATTCCAAAACTAATTTGTCACTTTTTAGGACAAATAGGTACAAGTTACCGGTTACCGGTTTCTCAGTCTCACTGTCACTATCAATCAGAGATCAAACAGCCCTTTAAAATGATGTATCAATCGAGCCCTTGTCTCATTTAAAAATTTTGAGGTGGTTGCTCTGGGGGTCCAGTTTTACGTAAAAACTATTCCCCCTCAATAAATTTCTTGACGTGTTTCGGCGATTTTCACAAATTTGTCTCTTCACGCAGATAACATGGGTGGCATATATATATATATATATATATATATATATATATATATATATATATATATATATATATATATATATATATATATATATATATATATTATATATATATATATATATATATATATATATATATATATATATATATATATATATATATATATATATATATATATATATATATATATATATATATGTATATATATATATTTATATATATATATATATATATATATATATATATATATATATATATATATTTATTTATATATCTATAAGTGTGAAAATTAAATAAAATTTCGCGGTGTATGCATGATGTTGATAAGTTTATACAATGTTTCCTCAAACTCTCCAATTTTATTTATATCACAAACTTCAAATCAGACAAAAATGCATTCGGAAAATGAACACATTTCACTGGACGTTTTTGGATCAGAACTTCCTGAACTGAAAATAGTTTTTGTAGGAATATAATAGAATGAATTTCTATTCCATTGCAGAGCTTTTACCATTAGACAGATTGAAGGAATCATCTTGTATGAATAGTAAAACAGAAATACTTGGTAGGATGCAAATATGTAAGAAACAATTGGTTTTTGATAGTACGTTCTTTGACAATTCTATTGACGAAGCTGAATGGAAGAGAGCACATTTCATAGGTTCATATCCGGTAAGTTTTTGAAAGTAGTTTTCTGTTTCGTTATTATCTATTTATTAAACAATATGAAAACCATTGTAAGGATATATTTAGATTCAAGATAATTTATTCATTATGTTTTTCCAATGAAACTATGTAAATCTGGAAATATTCTTCTTCAAATGGACGTGAGTGTGGAAAGAAAAGCTTCAATATCTGCAATGAAGAAAGGAAACTATATTGAGCAATTTTCTCGACACAGTGATTCGAGCATTGCTAATTGAAATGAACGTTGAAATTATGATATGGAGGTTCTTCAGTGAAATCTTCAATTTTAAATTACTTGAATACGCATTTCCCCTATAAATCTTCCAATTTCACAAATCTTTGTCTTCCATTAGAGAACAGTACGTAGAAAAAAAATGTTAAAAATAACAGGAAAAATTTGTAACATGTATATATATATATATATATATATATATATATATATATATAAAGTTTATGATGTATTCGTCTCTGCATTTCAAATACAAGATTGGGATTTTTTTTTCGTGCGGGATTGGTTGTAATCCATCGGGCGCTTCCCCAGGTAGTGGATAGGGAAATGCCTCCCAGATATTGGTGGTATCGAGGAAATCAAATACTCTGGGAGGACCAAAACTAACACCTAGGATACGACGGTCTCCATATTATGAGCGGTAATCCGACAGCGTAGGAGCGACTGAAAATATATTCAGGAAAGCGAGAAAGTACCTGATTTACATACATTTCTCCAAGCATCACAATATATACAGAAAATCAAGCAATGGTCCTCAGTCCCGGGAACCACTGAAATGAAGAGAGCCTGCTAAGAATCCCCCAATCTTCCAATGATGTCTTCATAATAAACCGCGAAAGGAGAATTGCAACGTGTAATGTGCAAAGTATGTACCAAGCCGAAAAGGAGGCAAATATAGTGAAAGAGATCAGATGACTCCAGATAGACATGCAAGGATGCAGTGAAACAAAATGGTCAAACTCCGACCACTGCATCATAAATGAACACCAGATATATTTCTCTGAAAGCAATACCACCAGAAACAAAAACGGAATAGCAATAATTCTTGATAATCAAGCCAATATGGCCGCAAAAGGGTCGCGTTAGTCAAGATCAAGGCTAAGCCATTTGACCTTAACATCAAACAGTCATATGCACCGATATCCGAAAGCAATGAACAAGAAATAGAGTAGTTCTATGAACAGCTTAAAACTGCTGTCAAACACACAAAGAAGGAAAAGTTAACATAACTTTCGGCACATGAACGCTAAGATCGGGCAAGGAAAGGTTGAGTATATGTTTGGTTGTTTTGGACTGGGAGTGAGAAATGAGAGAGGAAACGATTGATAGAATTCTGCAAAAAAAATTACAATCATAAACTTCTTTTTTGAACTGCGTCCCAGAAGACTGTGCATACAATAATAGAATCATGAGAAATCACATGAACTTTGATGATAAACAGAAGATATCGCAAGGCAGTTTTCTCTTGTAAGAAACCCAGGTGCATAAATACCACCTGATCACAACCTGTTTCTACCTCGTACTAAACTTTTACTATAAAAAATAGTCGAAAAGAAACCCTCAAAAGTTGGTGTCATGCAGAAACTCGAACAAAACAACATATTCCAACAAACAGAAGACGACAACAACCACGAAATAAAAAATAGAAGACCTGTATAATAAAATGAAAATATCAAAAGCCTCCGTCACAAAAGAAGAACTAAGACCGGACAGGATGTACAACACAGAAACAGTGATAATGTAAAATACAAGAAACTACACAGAAGAGTCCTAAGAGCAATTAAAGATGCTGAAGAACGGTAGTTACAGGAAAAATGTTTCCAAATCGAGATCTTTCAAGAAAAACACGACAGCTTTAACCTTCATAAAAAAATAAAAGAAGCAACAGAAAGATATCAGAGACGAGGTCCATGAATAATATTGGACTCGAATGACAACATCATTTCCGAGACTGACAAAAAACTCACAAGATGGAAGAAGTACATGAAGGAACTTTTCGGAGACGAAAATAATATCAATATCGATATAATATCAAAGCTATACTTGCAATCGAAAACGAAATTTTAAATAAGGAGTGCGTCAAGGATTTATACTATCGCCTCTTCTATTCAACGTGTACTCAGAACATCTATTTAAAAACGTCTTGGACAACATGGAGGATAGAGTTGTAAAAACGGAGAAATAATAAACAACCTAAGATATGCTAATGATACCGCCTTTATAGCAGATACTGCTGAAGGACTCCAGAGGCTTATAGACCGTATAAATACTACATGCAACAGATATAATATGAAAATAACTTGAATGAACACACATTTTAATTATCAGTAAAAACACAATCGGCAACCTACATTCTACCGCTTATAATGTACCTCTCACAATAGCTGAGACAGTTACATACCTGGGCTCTACCTTGAGTAAGGACTCGGATCACTCTCGAGAAATAAGATGCTGAATTGGAAATGCAAGAGGTACATTCAATAAAATGCGTAATATACTGTGCAATCTATCTCTCAACATCCATACCATACCATGCCTCCTATATGGAGCAGAGCAGAATCGTCGATCTCATGTAGGCGTATAGAAGTATTTAAGAATGCAGAAAATTGAAATAGTTCGGACATATCATGCGAGGTGAGTAAGCAGTCGCGAATATTAAGTAATAAACATAACCTACAAAATATTTGCCTATCAATACTTACTACGCACTTATATTATCACACAAAATATGTAGAGTATTAGAAAGTATATATATAGTATCACGCACAACACGAATAGTTGTAGACTGATCGCCTACACCCGAATACGGGTAAGGCACTTGAAGAAAGAGAAAGTAGATATAGGATGCAATTGGTACTTGCCAAATTATTATTTTATCAATTGAATACACACATCACTTTACAGTTGCACGACGTTAACATAGTTTTATTGTTAACAACTCAAGCAACCAAACTTACACAAATATATCGATTATTTGATAGGCACTTAGCAATCATAGAGTTATTTTCCAAATATCTTAAGGATAATTATTTTAAATTTATGATTGAAAATACCAATCAAAATATTTCGAGATATAAAAAAATTCCAAACCTATATTATTTGTTTTGCAGGACTATGAATTTTGTTCGTATCAAAAAAGGAATGATACATGTTATATTAAAGATGGAAAATTGATCATTAATCCGATTCCTATCGAATCGGAGGTGGATATTCGAGGAACTTTAGACCTTCGAAATGGGTAGGTGTGAGCTTCTTTCAGATAATTTATATTTTTCATCATTAAACTTTCAATTATAATTCATAAAAAAGATACAATTAGGTATTAGTGAAAACCTGTTCAAACCAGCACATATGTTCCCAGAGATGCATTAATATATAATTAAGTGGAAGTTACGCAGTGCATACAATGTTGTTTGATAGTTTTGTTTATCTAAAAACTTCTACTGAAGATAATTCACTGCTATATAATGAATATGCTCTACGAATTCAGATAAAAAATATAAACATTCAAACTAATCAGTAAAGTTTTTATTTTGTATTTTACTCGGATTATATGAAGGATATCTGTAAAAATAATTGTAACTACAATTTTTGTAAGGCATTAATATTAGCAGAGTAGCGGGGAAAAAAAACTATTGATACATAGTTTCTTGAATTTACAATTTAAGTTAATTTTTCCTAACTCTAGTTGTGCAATGTATTCTTCAATCTTCATTTTTGTTTATCAATAGGTAGTTTTTTCTATCTTCATTCATTAAATCAGATATTTTTTTTGAAACTGCGTATCAGATCTTACAACACTAATCGAAACAATAGCCAACATGTTATATATCTAGAAAGATTGTAAATACCACTTACTAGTTTAGTTTCAGAAGTATATTATATTAATTTTGTCGTATTTCTTCAACCATAAAATATTGAAAGGATTACTATTTCTCGCAATTGCAAAACATTAAGCGTAGTTTGCACGTACCACCAAATAAGTTTGTCACACATAGTGAAAGCTTTGTGAATAAATAGACAATGTTTTCACTCACCTAGAACACTTAAGTGAATTAATTTCCCTGAAGTAATTTTTTCAAACATCATAACCAACATCATGATTTACTAAACTCAAAGAACAATAAAATTCAGTTTTGCTGAAGAGATTCCTTGGTTGCTCATTTCATAAGTAAAATGCCAAATAAAAAAAATTAACTATGAATAAAGCGCTTGTCGTACGTGAAACCAGATCAACTCATATAACAAATACTAGCAGAAAACCTTTGAAGGATTCACAAAAACTAAGTCGAGTAATTTGCAGTCCTATAATTCAACCAGCTCATAAAATCAGAGTTACCCAGAGATCTATGGAAAAATAAATACTGGGTATGTCTCTGAGATATGGGGTTTCCAACATTACTGTTAGGGAAAGAAGTGAAGTATTCGACGTCATGGAGAGGATTGCTAAACTGAAATGGGACATGGCCGGACAGCTGGCCAGGATCAGTGACCACAGATAGTCGAAAAAAGTTACAGATTGGAGATTGCTAGCAGATGCATTTCGCAGCAGAGGAAGATCGCCCACCCAATGGTCCGATGATATAACACCTACATATTAATTCCAACTGGATAAGCACAGCTCGCAACAGAAGAAGATAGTATATATTACCGAAGGCTTATGTTCATCAGTGGATGAATATAGCCCATTGATGATAAATTCAACCAGAATTTGTAATAATAAGATCTAATCCAACGAATATTTATGAGTCATTGCTAGGTCAGTGAAATATTCGTATTAGAAATAACTCATTTCTTTTCACTATCAAAGCATTGTTCAGGCCCGACCTAAAATCTTAATTACATAATATGTATAAATATGCACCAGAATATATGGCTTATACCCAATATAAAAGTGACCTGCGCTTCTAATCTATTATGTCCTTTCCACATCCAATCTACTAGCGATAGAGCACCACAATGAACTGATAAACTTGTGTTTAACAAGTAGTACTATGGAAAACGTTCTGGTTATTAGAAAAAGTTAATTCACAAAATATATATTAGTTGATGGCTACAATTCAATCAACTGCTCTGACTTGTGTACACCAGATTTGAATTAATCTTTCACAGTGTGTGTTGGAATATTTTAACTGAAGAAATGTTTTCAGCAACGTATCACATGTAAGGTCTTAGAGTTACTATGTTGGTCGCAGAACTTATGCCAAGACTACTCATTTTCCGAATTTTCAACTTGAAGAAAAGAGTCCCTTCCGAAGTATTTTGACATATTCTTTAATAAAACCCAATCAGAGATATCTTCCTTTGTGCAAAAATGCATCATTTTGTGTCTATTTCAGGTGTACAAGCCACCGTGAAACAGATTGTATTATGTATCAGGACGGAGGTTTTATTTTGCCCCCGGTAATATCAGAGAGAATGAAAACTACGAGGAGTTTCAAATATGGCACCGTCGAAGTCAAAGCAAAGCTGCCACTTGGTGACTGGCTTTACCCAGGTATGGAGGCTAAATTTCAATGACTATTTCACCCATTCCATTTTTAGTGAGGAAGTTTCCATAGCAACTCTCGTTTCACAGCGATAAAACATGCAAGCCGGCAAAACTTAGCAAGTAATTATTTCATCGATAATATTTTGACATTTCTCACATTCATAGATAGCTTGGGAAATGAATACCATGAAGAAAACAAACAACGTTTAGTTAATCTATGATGAATACTTATTTGTCAAATAGCCCAATACGTGTCGAAAAGTAGATTCATATTTTCTCGTGAAATAGTCATGTCGAATAGGTGCCACTCGAGATGAAGTTTAAGCAGGTAAAACTTCTCTCTTGTAACATTCAAATTTGTTGTTTAGGCAATTTCGCTTATGACATTTTTTGATACAAATGTCATTCGCGAAATTGCCTGAGCAACAAACTTTCATATTACAATCGAGAAATTTTGCCGGCAAAATTTCATCTCTAGTGGTATTATATATTATGAATATAATATAGACCGGGAGATGGTGGCACAAAATATTAGGTCATTTGTACCAGTATGGCGGTTCTGCAGGGGTCATCGTCGAGTAGCCATTCACGAAAATCACCTTGCCATACTTTTCCGACAGTTCCCAATGGCCGCCATACTACTGCAAAGGAGTGATATTTTTTTTCGCCAAACGATTTGTACCAGTATTGCATTTGAATTTTTGGAAAGTATTTGACAAAATGTCACCTTTATTATTTTTCCCATACTTCTAGTAGGGGGAAAATTGTACCTAAAAAAAATTATAATAGAGTGTAACCATGGGGCGAACGACTGTCAGACTTGAGCTAAAAGGTGGAAAAAAATTTTTGACGATTTGTAACAGTATGGCATTTGGATTTTTGGAAATTATACGATACAATGTGTCCATTATTATATTTGCCATACTTCTAGTTGCGGGAAAAAGTGGCGCCATATTGGTACGCCACCTCCCACAGGCATGGCATTATCAGACTTCTATTTATGATCATACAAATCGTTTGGCGAAAATAAAATCACTTCTTTGCAGTGGTATGGCAGCCATTGGGAACTGTCGGAAAATTATGGCAAGGTGATTTTCTTGAATGGCTACTAGACGATGATTAGCTATGCAAAAATTAGCCTGGTACAAATGATTGAATTGTTTTATTTGAATTAATGTATTCGCGTCGGTATGGCGGGTTGTAAGTCACACCCGAGAAGTATGGCATTACGCTACCGCCTACTTCTTTTTTTTCTACTATCTGAAAATACAAGCATGTTTGTGGAACAAATCGTTCGACACTCGTTATTTATTCGACGCCTTTGACTAACGCCCACGCGATTGGGCCGCCGGTACTAGCGCTATGGCCATCATTTTCCTTTTTGCCTTTACGTAATTAGACCCCTGAAGAACCGCCGTACTGGTACAAATGACCTAATAATTTGTGTCACCATCTCCCGGTCTAATAATGCTATGTGAAATTTTTCACTCTCAATGGCAAACAATTTTTCAGAAATATATTTGCAGTCTGCATTAACTCCTGAAAAAAAAATATGGATTGCATACGCAAGAGGAAATGAACGTTTGATCGGTAATGGTGGCGAAGATGTGGGGGGCGCACTTCTATTTGGTGGTCCGATTCTCAACGTTAGCGAACCAGAACGCAGTAAATATTTGAGTTCTACCAAAGCTAAAAAAATATTTGCCAATGACTACCACACATATTCAGTTATTTGGGAACCAAGTAAGTGGATTCTCGTATTATAACGTTTTTAGCTACATATAGGGTTATTTCAGAGTATATGAGTATTCGGAGTATGTTCGAACAACCAACAAATTAAACTAAATCAGTCTATTAATATCAGATGATAAGAGACACCACGAAAATCCTTACTCACGTAATGTACGAAACAGGTTCTTAATTATTTTATTCAATGCTTTGTCTTCAAAAAATCATTACACTAAATTTTGACTATTCCCAATGTAACCTATTTCAGAAAAAAATGAATGTTGTGGATATGATTTATGGTTGACTGGATGTCC
>JARQZK010002889.1:780000-855000 GCA_030704885.1 Cynegetis impunctata
ATCCATCACACTCTTTGACTTAGTTATTCTAAATCAAACTGCGTTATCTATAGTCATCAACATTAATTGAATCGTCAATTTTCTTACATTACAGAGAAAATATCGCTTTTACTTGACAACGTGCTTTATGGCGAGTCAGAAGAGAATCCGTCAACTTTATTCAACGATTCAGTGAGTACTTTTCGTAAGTAATTGCAGAAGTGCATCAAAATTAGCGATAATTTTTCATGACATCGTGTTGTCAGAAAACTGCATGAGTTCATTTTCATTTTTGGCGAAAGAGCCCGACACCAAAATATGAAAGTGGCCGAATGCAGTTTTTCAATGACGACACGCTGGAATGCGAAATTATCCGGTTATTTTGATGTACGAGTGTAATTTGGGGGAATATTTCCCGAATAATGGTTTTAAAGAATAATTGCACAAGTGCATCAAAATTACCGATAATTTTTGCATGACAGCGTGTTGTCAAAAAACTGCATGAGTTCATTTTCATTTTTGGAGAAATAGCCCGACACCGAAGGTGGAAGGGCTCTTTTAAAATATGAAAATGACCGAATGTAGTTTTTTAAAGATAACACGCTGGAATGTTCGATGTAATTTTCGATAATTGCATTCCATTCACAAGAGATTTTTGACAGGAGGAAGTATTCTAAAGTAATTGCACAAGTGCATCAAAATTACCGATAATTTTGCATGACAGCGTATTGTCAAACTGCATGAGTTTGGCTCTCTTTCTCTAAAATATGAAAATAACCGAATGTGGTTTTTACAAAAGATAACACGCTGCGAATGCGAAATTATCCGGCTATTTTGATACACGAGTGTAATTTGGGGGAATATTTCCCGAATAAACTTTCAACTTGTCAAACTACTGTTAGTAATTCATAAATTCTCAGCTTGTCATCATTAACCGTAATAAGAACTATGATGCTATGCAATTATCGATCTACAATGCAATTATCGCAGGGCTCTTTCGCTTTCTACAATGCAATTATCAGTAGTACCTAATACTATAAGTACTTCAAAATAATATATAGGTTATATATCGATAACTTGTTGCATAATTACAAAGAGTGTCAGTTTGACAGTCTAAATAATCCGACCGCGAAGCGGGAGGATTATTCTGTCAAACTGACACGATGGTTGAAACCACGAACACTTTCCTGACAGCTACTTAATCCAATGACAAATTTTTAAGCTTTCAACTCATTTTTGAGAAGTTTAAGGGTGCAAAAATCCTCTCAGAGATCCCTAGAATGATGGGTTTTCTTATATCATTCATAATTATTCTTTTTCCATCGATTTGGAATAGTTCCGCTCAAAAACAAACAAAACAAATATAGATATATATATATATATATATATATATATATATATATATATATATATATATATATATATATATATATATATATATATATATATATATATATATATATATATATATATATATACAGTGGTTTCATGATGAAAGGAACAAATTCATTAAAAAATTAGGTTTCTATTTCATGTTAAAATCCTCGGACAGGTCGATTAGTATTTTTATTTGGGCATTTTTCGCAATAAACATTTTGTATACAGGGTGTCTCATTCAAGAGCTATGGCTTTGTCATTAGTTTTTTTAAAGGTAATACCCTGTATATTATTTCACTTTACAATTTTACGATAAATTCTTATCACTTTTTGTGAACATACCATATGCCTCAACTCGATGGATTGCCAGAAACGGAGATAGTGGGTAATGAGAGGTACGATATGAAAACACACAAATGTAATTACTAATTTAATTTTTACATATGTTCAATCTGTTGTCCGTTTACTTCGAGACATTTTTGAAGTCGATTCAATGTTTCCCGTTGCACATTTTCAATTACTTCTGGACTGATAAGTCTTATTTCCTGCCTGATTCTCTCTTTTAGATCATCAATATTATTTGGTCTATTCAAATAAACTTTAGACTTCAAATAACCCCATAAGAAAAAATCCAATGGGGTTATGTCCGGTGATCTTGGCGGCCACTAAATGGGACCTCTCCGTCCTATCCATCTGTTGGGAAAAGTTGCATCAAGAAATTGTCGAACAGCGATTGAATAGTGAGGAGGTGCCCCATCTTGTTGAAACCATATCTCGTTATTAGGTATGTCAGGATCTTGTGGGTTAGGAAACAAAACAGCTAAAGCCGGAATGAGTTCGAACTGGAGAAAGTTCAAGTAGTCCTCTCCGTTTAGTGTTCCTTCAAAAAAATAGGGACCAACTATATGATTTCGAACAATCGCTGCCCATGTATTAATTTTTTGAGGCCGCTGTGTGTGGCATTCTTGCATCCAATGAGGATTCTCGGTCGCCCAATACCTACAGTTTTGTCTGTTGACGTGGCCATTTAAAGTAAAGGTGGCTTCATCAGAAAAAATTATGTTTGTAATGAAATTTAGATGTTGATTATGAATTTCAAGAATCTGCTCACAAAACTGTACTCTGCGGTCAAAATCGTCTTCTAATAATTCATGTACCAGCTTAATTTTATAGGGATGATACTTATTTACCTTAAGTATTTTATGCACGGACCCTACTGATAAATTGAAATTATTGGAAATTGTAGTAATGGATGTATGAGGGTTATCTTGGGTTTCTAGTAGAACGTTCAGCACTGTTTCTTCAGATACTCTCGGTGGTCTTCCTTTAGGTAAATCTCTAACGTGGCCGTATCTCCTGAATTTTGATTCAATTTTGCTGACTGTCGATCTAGTAATTGGCGGACGATCAGGATGATTTTCATTGAATAGATTGCAGACTTCTTCTTGTGAACGCACCCTATCTCCAAAACCAATCATCATAAGTACTTCAATACGTTCTCTCTCAAGTAATTGCATTTTCTTAAACAATGAAGTAGTGTAGTGCCTGGAGCGTAAAAACGTGAAAACTGCGGACTATACAGCACCAGTGAATGAATTCAGATGGTACATGTGAAATTTCATTCTTCAGATTTAATGACAATGTTTACCTAAATTTTTTTTTGTACTTTTAATCCACATTTTAAATCTCCAGGTGCTCCACTATCTCCGTTATAATCTGGGAATCCATCAAGTTGAGGCATATGGTATGTTCACAAAAAGTGATAAGAATTTATCGTAGAATTGTAAAGTGAAATAATATACAGGGTATTACCTTTAAAAAAACTAATGACAAAGCCATAGCTCTTGAATGAGACACCCTGTTTACAAAATTTTTATTGCGAAAATTGCCCAAATAAAAATACTAATCGACCTGTCCGAGGATTTTAACATGAAATAGAAACCTAATTTTTTAATGAATTTGTTCCTTTCATCATGAAAGCACTGTATATATATATATATAATATATATATATATATATATATATATATATATATATATATATATATATATATATATATATATATATATACATATATATATATATATATATATATATATATATATATATATATATATATGTATATATATATATATATTATATATACGTCTTCTGCACATCGCCGTTGACTTTTAATGCAGTGCAACAGTGAAAATGAGATTAAAATGTCTGAAACAAATGAAACTAGAAACTAAAAGATTCGAGAATACAAATACCAAGATTAATTATTGTTAATTACCTACCTAACCAACAAGGATAGTGTAATTTTTATGTAAGATTTCAAAAACTGCGATATTTCCACATGATAAGTACTTCTTTGTGAAAAATTGTCTCTTTCGATTATTTTACATGCTCTCTATATCATGTACTATTGGTTCAGTGTTCTAATTGAACAATATAAAGTGGTTATAGCCATATGAAATAAATAAATAAAGTATTTCACGATGAGCTAAGCTGTGTTTTATCCAAGCCTCAAAAGTATAAATTTCACGGACAAAGCAGTTAATGGGTAAGTTTTCTGGTGTGTCCGTGAGCAATTCCAAGTTTATAATTATATATTTAGTAATCAGTTTGTAATTTTGTACGGGAAAGGCCATAATAAGTCGTACTTCGAAAGTATGTAAACCGTTTAATTTTAAAGACATAATGAAACCACTTTTATGACTTTTTGAAGAAGATAAGATTTACTATTTTGCTATGATAAATTGCTCAGTGAACATAATGTAGTTATGAAATATGCTGGAAGTATTATGGGCATTCTCATCGTTTTCACCAAAAAACATAAAAAATAACATTTCTTTGCAATGGTCAACCAAACAACCTAATTTTCATCATTCAAATTCAGTCTTCGAAAAACTTACTAGGCAAATTGAAGGAAATTTTTAGCATAAACTAGTAGAAGCAGAAAAAATTCAAAACTCATGGGATGTATGCAAGGAAAAATAATAAAATGGTTGCTTACTTATATTTATACAAACATTTCATTATGCGCCTGTTTGTCCTTATATATTTAAGATTTCTTTGTTTCTGTATATTCTGTATTTTACATACTTCTGTCATTGTATCGTACTGTAACCCCATACGCTAAATAAATAAATAAATTATGCGCCTCTACCAAATCTTCTTGAAACAATCACAATAAATTCCTTATATTCCTACGAACAAATATGAAAGTTGATTCGGACTAGATAACATAAAGAAATAAGAAAACATGTGAACAGGTAATTTAGATACTCTTAGTCAAGTATCTAAATATTGTTCTACAAAGCTCCAAAAAATAATTTTTTTATGAAACTGTTCTTTCCAGGAATTATTTACGAACACTTATTCATGGAGTGCAATTTTTCGAATTCCGAATTGGAAGAATGATTTTGTTTTAAGTTATCAGTTTATTATATCTCCTTAATATGTCTCAAATGGATCCGTTAAATGTATTCATAATCACAATATATTTTATAACAAATTGATTGGGTCGATACTTGATGAAAATTCATTATAACATTATAAATGAAACTCCACAGTTTTCGATTTTCACTATATTTTGTTAAACATAATACATAAAACATATTAACTTTCACAACAAAAATATTGAAACATGAAGGACGGGAATATACAATAAGAATGGGGAAAACCTTAAACGTAATCTCTTAGCAGGTAGATTGCACAAACTACCTGCTGTACTATCTACCTAATAAGATTTTGTAGAGGCGCCTAATGAAATGTTTATATAAATATAAGTAAGCAAGCATTTTATTATTTTTCCTTGCATACATCCCGTGATTTTTTATTTTTGTCTGCTTCTACTAGTTTATGCCAAAAATTTCTTTCAATTTGACTAATGAGTTTTTCAAAGACTGAATTGGAATGATGAAAATAAGGTTGTTTGATTGACCATTGCAAAGAAATGTTATTTTTTATGTTTTTTGGTGAAAACGATGAGAATGCCCATAATACTAGCAGCGTATTTCATAACTACATTATGTTCAATGAGCAATTTATCATAGCAAAATAATAAATCTTATCTTCTTGAAAAAGTCATAAAAATGGTTTTATTATGTCTTTAAAATTAAACGGTTTACATACTTTCGAAGTACGACTTATTATGGCCTTTTCCATACAAAATTACGTACTGATTACTAGATTTTTTTTTTAACTCGAGGGACCTACAGTTTAATGCCGGTTACGAACGGCCAATGAGATATTGGTACTACCTACTATACTGATAACAATGATGTAAGTTTTTTTAATCATATTGATGATATCCTATCAAGAATCTCAAATAAGATTATCGTCTTCACGGTTCAATATTTAATTCCTTCAATATTATACAAGTCTCTCTTCTATATATATATATATATATATATATATATATATATATATATATATATATATATATATATATATATATATATATATATAATATACTTTGATTTGCTCACGGATACACCAGAAAACTTAGCCATTAACTGCTTTGTCTGTGAAATTTCTACTTTTGAGGCTTGGATGAATCACAGGTTAGCTTTACCTGTAGTGGATGTATATAACGTAAAAATATTTTTTTAAATCGTGAAATACTTTATTTGTTCATTTAATATGGCTGTAACCACATTGTATTGTTCAATTAGAACAATGGAGCAATAGTCCATGACATAGAGGCCATGTGAAATAATCGAAATTGTTATGTTTAACAAGATATAGTGAATTTCGAAAACTGTGAATTTTTATGTACAATACAATATATTTTCATTATATTAAACAGTACATGAATTTAATTTTTCAATATTTTCATAGTGATAAACATAGACCCAGAGATACTGGAAGGATTTGTGAAGTCATTTCTTACAGTATGGCGCTTTTAGGGGGTTCAATTAATTGATTCAATAAATTGAAGGAAAATTATGTTCTTACCAGTGGTACGCAGGATGCAATTGCAGAATAATTAATTGAAATTGCTCCGAATTCCGGAGGTGTCAAACAATTCATTTCACAAAATTTCTTCAATTTATCGGTATTTTAACAAACAAAAATCCGGACACCCTACTGCGTAGCACTAGGAATGATAAAATCCCTCGGCGCATGTGCATGTCGTCAATATTTTTTGAATGTATTGTATAAATTAAAAAACTACACATTAAATGCTATCATTTAATTTCAATATTGTAAAAATCGGTTTAGGTTTAAGATTAATAGATAGCACCACATGTATATGGACAAAAAAATCTAAAAAACGCTATAATTTTTTTATTCTTCGTGGAAAAAAATTTTTGAAAACACTTTTCATATGAAATCATAATATGTGTTTCATCGATATCCGTTGGAATTTTTTAAATCGGACCAGCTGCTAACTTTTTGTAGTGAGACTAAAAAAGAGGTAATAAAAAATCTAAAAAACGCTATAATTTTTTATTCTTCGTGTGGAAAAGTTTTTGAAAACTTTTTTCTTATGAAATCATATGTTTTATCAATATCCGTTCAAATTTTTGACATCGGACCAGCTATTAACTTTTTGTCGTGATACTATATCATGTCTATGGACAAAAAAATCTAAAAAACGCTATAATTTTTTTTATTCTTCGTGGGTAAAAATTTTTTAAAACACTTTTCTTATGAAATCATATGTAATTTACCGATATCCGTTAGAATTTTCAAAATTGGACCAGGTCCACACTTTTTGTCGTAAGATTATAACCCCTTTAGCTTCGCCTCGGGGTAAAAATTCGACGCTCGCTATATGCCATACTTCTCCGGTGAGTGTTTAGACCAGCCATACTTTTTTGAAAATGATTTTTTTAATTTTTTCTAAATTTATTTCTTACAGGATACATATTTTTTTCAAACAATTGTTTTTTATTAATCTGGTACATCTGGTACAAATCACTCCGCCATACCATTCCGACGGTCCAAAATACCTGCCATACCCCCTCACACGCGTAATTTTGTAAATTTCGAAAAACTATTCATTTCACCTTGAAATTTGGTCTAGTAGTTGTTTTTATGATTTGAAACACAATTGTTATAATACCATACCTGTAGAGTGGGTGATATACGTACAATGTAATTAAATTATTCTAAAATTTTATGCAACATTGAACAATTTCTTACAGTATGGACCACTTTTTTCTGTGGATTCCACTATAAGTATGGGATAATTTTTTTTGAATCATACTTTTTATGAACTTTCCGAAAATTTAATTGCCATACTGAAGAAAATCGTTTTAGTTATTTATTTTTTCTACATCGCAGCGAGCGTATCACGGTCTTTCGTAGCAAGGTCAAGTATGGTGTATTTTTTTTCAACTTATAATCATATTGGAACAATCTGATTTCATTTATGACATACTGTAAAAACTAATTTTATGACTTCTATAGGCGTGTTTTAAAAACGGTTAAAAAATACCATTTTTCATGTATGACTTCACTTTTATACTGCACTAGAAGTATGGCGAATATAATTTTGTCTCGCTATATCATAAACTGACCTCGATTTAACTGCCATACTCAAAGAAATAGTTTTTCGAATTTTAAAAAATTACATGTTTGAGGGGTATGGCGGGTATTTTGGACCGTCGGTATGGTATGGCGTGGTGATTTTCGTACAAGATTAATAAATAACAATTGTTAAAAAAAATCAGCCTGTAAGAAATTAATTTAAAAAAAATTATAAAAAACATTTTCAAAAAGTATGGCAGAGCGTCGGATTTTTTGTTGTTAAAATACCGATAAATTGAAGAAATTTTGTGAAAGAAAAACACCTTCGGATTTTCGAGCAAATTCAATTAATTATTCTGAAATTGCGTCCCGCGCACCACCGGTAAGAACATTATCTTCCTTCAATTTATTACGTATATGAACCCCGCTAAAGGCGCCATACTGTAAGAAATGACTTCACAAATCCTTCCAGTATCTCTCGGTGTAACAGTAGACAATTCATACATTCAATATGTGACGTATGTACATTGGTTAAGCAAATTAATTCGGTTATCATGAATAATAGAGAATATGGGTATAGCCCTAATAATTTGTCATGCTTCATTTTATCTCTTCCGTATAAAATAATTTCTTTTTAGATGCATTTGGTTTTGGGTGTTGGAGTTGGCGGTGGTACAGATTTTCCAGATTATTACGTGAGTACCAATAACAAAAGAAAACCTTGGGTAAATTTTGAAAGACTGCAAATGAAGAAATTTTTCAATGCTAGAGCAGACTGGTTACCAACATGGACGAATGATGGACGTAGTTTAAAAATAGAACATGTGAAAATATGGGCACTCTAATTTCTGATCCAAGAAGTTTCTGGATCATTAAACTTTAGCTGAAGGACTGAACCTAAGATGTATTAATCAGGGGGGCTACTCAGATGACGATAATTAATTTAAATATATTAGAAACAAACTGAGGTTAAAAATATCACTCTACTTCATTAAGTGAATGGTGCATCATTTTACAAAAACAAAAAGTTTCAGAGTTATGAGTTTATCTATCAATATTTGAAAGGTTCAAATGATTTCAGTTTCAAATCAGAACTGCAACTGTGACATGCAGAAGATAACATATAAATGAGAAAATTCATTTATCAGCTCATGTTATATCTGTAAACATTCAGTTTCATATATAAGATAGTACGAATATATTTGGAAAAAAATACATTTGTGTACTTAATGTTAAAACCAATGAGAAAAAAATAAGAGCATATTCTAAATATTCAAGTTTAAATCCATCCAACAAATTATATCCATATAGGGTTCAGTATTTTCTTCAGCGTTTCTATTACATACATATTGAACTGGAATCAATTTTATTTATTACATCAAGTGAACAAGGAATATTCTTTAATAATTTAAAAATTATGAAACAATTTTCAAAGGGATCTAGTTGTACTTATTCCGCAACGCCAAATCTGCATTCACAATCCAACTGTGTATTATAGAAAACGCCCTGTCTTGACATCTGCATAGAGCTGTTTCGATCTTATTAGATCTTATTAGTACAGCTCATTTGGCTCGGAGTGAATTAACAAATTTCTAATTTGTTCATTCACTCCGAGTCAAATAAGCTGCACTGATGAGATATAATAAGATCGAAACAGCTGTATGAAGATTTTGAGTCGGGGTCACTTGACGTTTTCTATAATTAACCGTTGGATTGTGAATGCTGATTTTGCTTTGTGGAATACGTATAACCAGTTCCCTTGCAAAGCTGTTTGATAACTTTTAAATTATTAAAGAATTTTCCTTGTTCACTTTTGTAATGCATGAAATTAAATATGGTCAACAAGTATGTTTTTCATGATTTGATCAATTTTATTTGATTCAATATAAGAAACCATACTTGTCTTGAGTAACAAAGTATTTCATATAATATTGGGTTTTACTATGAAGAGTAGGTACTTATATTAAATCGAAGAAGTCATAATATAAAAAAAATCGAAAATACTAGTCATTTTGTCGAAATATTTTTTCATCTTCTATCTTCGGAACAAACGTTGTTATCAAAAAATGTCGAACAGAAAACTCCTAGAATAGCCCAGGGATTTACCACCTTGAATTTGTGCCATATTTTTGATAAAAATATTTTAAAATCGGATAATTACTGGGTGTTACTCTATATGAAACTGCCCTGGTGTTTTTGAAAAAAGAAACGATAGGATTTTTGTATACTGGGAATAAGTAATCATTTTAAACAGTTATTGTAGTATAATGAATGTAACATGTAGTTTGTGATACCTAATAAAATTTGATTATTGTCGATAAATTTTCATCTTTCTATTAAAGCAGACTTCCAAAAATCATCATAATACGAAATATTCTTGGAAAAGTCCAGGGAAATATATATAAAAGATATTATATTATTCTTTTGTTATGTCTCTTTTAAGTTCGAATGAATAGTTTTGTAAAAACGAATTCATAGAATTGTTTTTATTCATGACTTTCTTATTTGAATTCTCACTATTAGGTATGCAGATATTCTAGGAGGTACACAAAAATTTGTTTTAAGACCAGCAAACAATTTTTTCTTAGCTTCATAAAATTTTAAGCAAACCTTGTTATTGGATGGAGATATATGTGAAAGGATAAACATGAAATAAATAGATAATGAATTGGTTATGTATGAAAATGAATATCATATTAGGGGCAAAATATCAGTGTTATGGAAATATTCAAAATCATTTTATAGTCCATTCAACAATGAATACTTGGAAAGTCGTCCACATGTGATGTTTAAACATAATAATACAAAAACATAAAATATTCATTTGATAAGCTATTCTATTTTTGAAATCATCAAATACATTTTGTTTCTGGACTAAATAATTAGTGAGTATTATATGGTTCATAGCTCGTATAAGAAAGAATCCAGCGGAAAATATCAAATTTTTACATAATAATCATTAGCAGTATGACATCTGACTTGCGAGTCATCATCTGCCACACTTTCGGTAAAAATGTGATCCACATATGTTAAAGTTCATTGAGTTAATACTCGAAGTTGAAATAGCCATTTCAATAATGATTCGCAAATAAATTTTTATAACAGTGGTTAATTCTTTACAAATTGAAAATACTAAATGTCCCAAATCATTATCAGTAATTTGAAATTCCTTACTATTTTGGATATTTTCATTACCAACAGATTCAGAATCCTAAAATAATGAATAGTATTTAATAAACTTTCACCTATTTTCCATTGAACTAAAAGCAAATAATTATATTATTTCGTCAGTGAAAATTTAAAGGAAATTGCTTTTTTCATCACCAATATGACGAAGCACAAACTTACGCAACACAAATATCAACTTGCACTCTTACAAATATCAACTTCAGACTGTTTGGAAAACGAAGAAATATTCAAAATGGAAATGATGGTGGGTGCGGTTATTCTAGGCAAAAATCAATTCTAGTAATATAATTATTTCTCATTGAACGTCTACAAATAAATTCTTCGTAATGGCTAGTATAATATATTGACGTCAACAGCTACTTTACAATTATTGTTCATACAGCATCATGGGAAAATATAATTATTCATACAATATCACTGAGAAATCAAACTTTAAAAATGTACAATGGATTCAGACAAAATATAACTAATAATTATGAAAAACAGAAATGGGTACTTAAAAATTCCAAGGTAATAAAAAGTGGGAAGAATCCTCCTCTTCGTTTGTTTGTAGACCATCCAAGGATCTAATGGAAATGCAACTCTGAAAAGTTTTATATTCTGATGAAATAACGATTATAAAATTTAAATTGACACTGGAAGGTTTCATATCGATAATTTGACGTTTTTCCTAAGAAAAAATATGATAATATACGTATTCATTTTGTTATATTATCTTACCGTATATCTATTTTATAGAATTGTGTTGTATGTGTTTAACAAAGATTATCTGTTTTTGAGACTTTTCCATTTTTGTTTTCATATAGTAAGTATGAACTTGATGACCTTATTATTCTATAAATTGAATTTCAAGCCTACAGCAACTATATTTTATCGAGAGGACGTATGTCTCTAATATTATTCATATGAATCGATATGCTTCAGTAACTGAATGCAAAGATCTAAATTATATCCAAATTAGTTCTACTGAAAGAAGATTTATTTCAACAATTTAAGAGCTAAAACTAATTCAAAACATTATTTCTTGAGAATATTATGTAACTATAGGAACTCGTAGATTATTGACAGTTTTCACAATTATAAGATTTGATTAATTTAAAATACCAAAAAACCTACTGCATCTCTAGCTCTAATTACCTTCATAGAATCGACATATGAAAGTTTTATTTACACTTAACTTTCGAACGAAAAAATTGTCCTCATACTTCATATATTATTATTTAATTATTTGACTATGCAATTTTCATAACGAAAATGAGTTTCCGAAAATATTTCCAAATAAGGACGTCAAAATTATATAAATTAACATAGAAGAGGAGTAATTACTTCAAATAGGTAAAGTGTACCTTGACAAAGTTATTCACTGCAATAGGAATTTGTATCGTCATTATCATACTGATATTGGTTTACCAAATGAGAAGCAGACTATATTTGAAACGAAAGAAGACGTTGGTTGTATTTCAGATCTGAAACATTACACCCAAAGTTACTGATCTCAATGAAGGAAAATGTATTCAAAATGAAGGCTACTACTTTTGAAGCTCAACATGAAATGCATACGATTTCCTATAAATATTTCATATTATTTTAGTCCACTCAATCTAGACCAAAAATAGGCAATCAGAGGAACTAAAAATACTAGTTCCAATTTTTTCAGAAATGTGTAGGGAGGGGTCCCCTGAACAAGGGAAAATAGAGTCCCTCCAAATCCCGGTGCCGCTAGAGGGGGGAGGGGGTTTTAATGTTCCATTTTTCAGTTTTTCGCTCATAACTTGAAAACGGTGCGTTGCAGTGAAAAAGTTCTTCAGTACAAAATGAAAGCTTATTAAATTTGCTACAAATTTAGTGAAATACATTTTTTCGTAAAACTGAACCATTTTGGTGATACCGGCTCCGTTATGGTAGATTTTTGAAAAAAAAAATTTTCACTCTTGTTTTTCCTTTAATATTGTATTTCAGATACTCACTAGTTGATTCTAGCGGAGAACCGTCTATATAAAATTTATACAGCATTAAATTCTCCACTAGAATATATATCCAACGTTAATTTATAATAAACGCATCGCAACTTACAGCTATTTTAAGATTTCAACAAAAAATCTTGATTTGCCAATTAAAATAAATAATAGTTATGATCCATTTGATGGCTCCATTTTTCTCCATATGTTTATATATCTGGTTCACACAAATGTATAAGATCTACATATATATATATATATATATATATATATATATATATATATATATATATATATATATATATATATATATATATATATATATATATGCTTTAATGATATTATATAATTATTATATGTTCGCTAATGCCCGCCATATACGCTACGGTAGACCGGAGAGGTCTACCTGCGCAGGTAGACCGGAGCGTATATGGGGATAGTATTTGCATTTTTTGTACGTACACAGACCTGCGCAGGTATACCTGCACAGGTTTCCTATCCGGTCTACCGTAGCGTATATGGCGGGCATTAGATTATTCTCGTCGTCAATATCCTCGTCGATGTCTTTCTCGAGGACAGACGGGCAGTTTAGGCGGTCACCTTCACATTCATAAACAGAAGAGCAGTGGATGTCTGCCTTCCTACAACCACACCTGTTATTGCAGCCCGTAGCACAGCGGCCAAATTTTGAATTTTAAATGTGGTATGGAGCAGGAGATTAGGAGGATTTGACGGGAGTGAGGATTCCATGTTCATTCCTAACCCAATCCCATATTTCTTGGAAGATGGTGGTATCACCTAGCCAAATTTGGGTTTGCAGGAACACCCCATGAGCGTGCTGTGCAGCAGCTGCTTTTGTTGGTGGCAAAGAAGCCAAATTGGCTTTCACCTTTATGACGATTCAACGAAGCAGCAGAAGCTTTGTTCATTCATTAAATTTTCTACAGGTTTGGTTACTAACATTTCTTTGAAAAACTGAACATGCTACTAGCTCCGGAAAGGTGGTATTTTTTTTTTGAAGAAATTGTTTTTAACTCTTCTTTTTTTGTATATTTTTGTCTTCTAGATCTTCACTGGTTCATTTTAGGGAAAAATCGTCCCCAGCTTCTAACACGTTCTGAATCACAGTAAAATAATAATACAATATTACGGCATGTCAAAAACAATATAATATGATTTTTATGATATTTTATCGAGGTTTCACTAAATAACTGTTAGCGACCACCAAATTTGAAACAAATTTAAGAGTAACAAATATTTATTTGCGGGCGGTGGGAGAATCATATGAAATGCTTTCGAGATGGCTAGTATACGAGATTAGACAGCAAGTGTCGGTGTGTGTGGTATAAAGCAGTCCTTCATCCACCAAATAGCAAGTGGCCCAAGCAGGAGAAGCCATGTTACTTATCCTCAACAACGCCCCACCCAACCAAGAGGATTTAAATGAATACCGCTAAAGCTGCTTTGTTAAATCGTCAACGGAGGTGAAAGTCAATTTGGCTTCTCTGCCACCAACAAAAGCAGCTACTGCACAGCACGCTCATAGGGTATTCCTTCAGACCCAAATTTGGCTGGGTAATACCACCATCGACCCACAATTATGGGGTTGGGATAGGGATGAACATGGAATCCTCACTCCCATCAAATCTTCCGAACCTCCTGCACCAGACCACATTTTGAATGCAATATTTCGCCGCTGTGCTACGGGATGCAATAACAGATGTGGTTGTAGGAAGGCATTAAAACATAATAATAATAATAACATTTTACTTGTGTCCATTTCAATTTTTGTGTGTACCATAAAATTGAATTCTTTTGAATTAGGTCTTAGAGATTTCATTTACCTGTACCACACCACTTTTACGAATATATATTTACAAAATATATTCTATAGATAAATAACTATATAATATATAAGATCGTATACATTTGTGTGAACCAGATATATAAACATATGTAGAGAAATGGAGCCATCAAATGGATCAAAACTATTATTTATTTTAATTGGGAAATCAAGATTTTTCGTTGAAATCTTAAAAGTGCTGTAAGTTGCGATGCGTTCATTATAAATTAACGTTGGATATATATTCTAGTGGAAAATTTAATGCTGTATAAATTTTATGTAGACAGTTCTCCGCTAGAATGAACGAGTGAGTATGTGAAAGACAATATTAAACGAAAAACAAGAGTGAAAAATTTTTTTTTTCAAAAATCTACTATAACCGAGCCGGTAGCACCAAAACGGTTGTTTTTCGAAAAAAATGTATATTATCAAATTTGTAGCAAATTTAATAAGCTTTCATTTTGTACTGAAGAACTTTTTCACTGAAACGCACCGTTTTCAAGTTATAAACGAAAAACTGAAAAATAGAACATTAAAACCCTCCTGCCCCCTCTAGCGGCACCGGGATTTGGGGGGACTTTATTTTCCCTTGTTCAGGGGACCCCTCCCTACACATTTCTGAAAAAATTGGAACTAGTATTTTTAGTTCCTCTGATTTTCCTATTTTGAGTGGACTATTTAACCTCGCGCCTACAATGGAATATTTTCAATGTTGCTAAAAGAACAGTTACGCTAGATTTTCATTAAATAATAAATTAACAGATTTAGATCCCGAGGAAAATTATTTGAAGGTCCACAGGCGGGAACAGATCCGGAAAACCCATTGGGATAAATCGGAAGATTCGTTCGTGAAAAGAAAACGGAAACTGTAAAGTAATGAAGATATTATTAAGAAAATTTTGTTATAATTAATAGTAACGTGCATATCCCAATTATGTAGGTATATTGTGGGTATACTGAAAAGCATTTTGTCGTATTTACCAAAATGGGAAATCATATACAAACTGCAAAGGAAAAGAAAAAAGTATAGCTCTGAATGGAATGGAGGAAAATGGAAAAGGTAATAGTGAGCTTGTTGGCAGAGACACCCAAATGGAAATGAAAAAGTAGAGATCCTCAGCATGTTAATTTTGAAGTTTGCGCAAATTATGAAAAAATATTTATAACCTTGGAAAGAAGTTTGTTAGAAGAATTTAGGAGCTTAATAAAAACAAAAGACACTAGCACCTAAACTATGGAATTAGACGATATAGCAGCACCACTTAGGAAACTGGAAATTAACAAATGTTGATCCACCTTGGAAAGAGAAGGCTAATGAAATAGTAATAACAAGTTCGTGGGTTTTTTGGTTCAGTTAAACAATCTTACGATTATATATTTTTCTATAGTGAGAGGCTCCATCGCCCATTAAATAGATCCGTGAAAAATATAGATCAATAAAAATATAGTTTCTCGAACGCCGAGGAGTGCTAATCCTGTCCCTGCCTCTGCCGAACGGGCGCACAATCTACTCGCTGTCAATTTCGATTTCGTGCGGAATCGGGTAGATGCTACGACCTCATTGGGCCTCGCCGTGCCGAAACTTCTCGATAGAATTCAACCCGTCCAACTATCGGCTCCAAAGGCGATCACGTGAATTCGAGTCCATGTGACGCGAAAATAGTTCTTAAGCGTCGGGAATGCTGCCGTTTTAGCGAATTTCGGAGAAACGTCAAACTTTAAACGTTCGATATCGAAAATCGGCGTCTCGGATCGAGGCGAGACGTAGCCTAAGCACTACGGAAAGGACGTGGGCGATCGACGGGGCCCTTTGGGCCCCGCGATTCGCGGCCGATCTCCTTATCTCGGCTTCATAAGTTTGCCAAAATGCGGCCTACGGCCGCCTGCATTTTGGGAAGTCGAATTTGGCAAACCAATTATTTATTTAGTATTATATATTATAACGACTTTTCGTCTCACATACATTTACATGGATATAAATAATAAGTGAGAGAGCAAAGGAAAGGCATTTATTGCTGTTCAGATTAGCAGGGGTATAAAACAATCTCATGAGATTTCTTGAAGGAGGTAAAGCAAAAGAAGGTATCATTTTAGTCTAACGATCGAAAGAACCATTCAACTAGAGGATAGTATGGTAAAGGAAAGTGCTATACTTTTTTTGCAGGGGATATGTTAGACATACAGGAAAGGATGATGCCTTTGCCTGAGTGCGGAATAATATTGAAGAAAATATACGAGGGGTTTTAGAGAAGAAATTTGTACATTCGATAGCTAAAAAGGTTATGTAGTTTGGTTTTTGGAATGTTGAAGACGGAAATACATTAGATTGATTACGAAAAGGTAGAAGCTTTGGTAGTGTAAATAGGCGACAATAGCTATGTAGAGACTTCGAATAAAGAAAGACTAGCTGGTGAAAAGGAAGTAGGTAGTGGACGAAAAAGCCTGACCTGCCACAAAAACAAAAATTGATCTCAAAATATTAACTACCACAACGGAAAAGTTTTGCAACTTTTGGTGTCATGCTCTTGCTTTTCTAGTTTATGTGAGTCATAGGCATATTATAATAATATTAAATGCTGCAAATTTTTGAAGTGCGAAGCGAGGGTACCAACAAAATAAATTTCATCCTGTATACAATGATCACTTATTCTACACTATTACAAGCACATACCTGTTAGTGTTTGGAGGAAGTGTATGAAATATTGTAAAATCTCACATTATGAACAAGTAATATTGATGAGAAACATTTGAGGGTGTTAGGACAATTCATATTGAAGAATCATATATATATAGAGAGCTAAGTTAAATAGAAATATTAAATTTGAAACTCTGATGACATTAATATTTTGTGCGAAGCAAAAATAGGGAAAAGTAGAGACGCCATATACATTCCGATGAGGCTCGTTCGTACACTCTCCAGGTATGAATGTAGAACTTGACATATAATTAGGTGCTATGTGTGAACATATAAAACATGGGTACTTATATATTCTTGTACATCTATGTACATCGTCTCATAGTAGGAGAGCTAGCAACCATCCGACTAACCAGTTTCCTATGAAACATGAAATTTTTTAAATGTTGTTTATCGATCAATTAAGTTCTGGCAAGCATCTCACGGTTTCGCCATCGTCCCTCAAGGTAGCATGTGGTTCTTAGCCATCACGACGCGCGACAGTGACTGGGTCGTGATACCCACTGCTTAGAATGAATTTTTATGGGGCACTAAACAAACCCCGTGCCCCGCTCTGTGGACGTGGCCATAGTGCGGCGTGGCGACCGCGACCAGGTCGCACCGGAAGCAGTGCAGTCGCGCTACGGAGCCGAGAAGCACATCAAAATTACGGCGTTTTCGCCGCACGAGGACGACATATTGATAGTTTTTCAGCGCTTATGATTATCGATTTATTCTTGGTTTGATGTATTGATTTATTAAACTGAGTACAGAAGCAAACAGTTTTTAATTTAACCTACCTAAAATATTTTCTAAACGTTTCTTTTTCATAATTTAAAGGTCGTTTTATCAGTATTTGAGAGCAAACCTCTTCTTCTCTCGCTGTGAAAATTGACTTAATCTTCATCCCTTTTTCCGAAGGCATGGATAGAAACATAATCAGAATATGATATTTTTTTCATCCTACATTAGCTTTTGGATAACTTTTTTTCTAGATGCTGATAAATTGTCTGACATATCGTACTGTAATAGAACACGACCGTAACTCATAACAAGTGTCGCTGACATCGGAGAGCTAGGGGTCGCTCCGCAACATGCAATCGTGATCGCATAGTCGAAAGGTCTCATTCACGTGTCGCCGTCGCTAAAAACCGAATGCAACCTTTAAATTTTGTTTTAATCTACTCTCACAAGGCTACAATTCTAATATGTTGTAATTAAGTGTTTAAAAATGCACAGCCTATTTTAGGGGGTGCAAGTATGTTCCAGACAATAGACAAGTTATTATCGGGGTAAATGCTAAAATTTTGAGGGCATGTTCTTTGAATTGTTCAAAAATTTCAAGTAAACAGCCAGAATATTCTACCAGTCGCAGATGTCCACCAGACGAGTATACAGTGAGTTTCAAAAAATTTGCACCATATAGAAAACTTTTTTATCATCCATTTGTGGAAATCTAGTTCAAGAAATTGGAAACAAGTCAAAGACATCATGTTTCCAGAAGAGGATGAAAAACTAATAGGAAAGAAAAAAAGTAGTGCAGGTTTTCATAACATATCGTAGTTTGAAAAATGTATTTATTCCATAATTTTTTTTTTATTCGAATCAGTTTTCCATCTATTTAGAATAACAATGCCAACCTTATTACCTCAAAATTGCACCTCTATCGTGTAAACGATAAATAATTAAAGATTTATTCCCTCCTATGTGCAAAACCCCCTCGCCGATTCGTACCAAAACCAATCACATTCAAACTGGCATAAAAAAAATCTACCAACAAACTTTCAACCCTATTGCTTCAAAATTGCGCCGTTCTATCGTATAAAGATACATTTCTTCCCCGGGAAGGTCAACACTCCAATTAACTGGTACCGTAAAAGTGGACAACTTTGCCCTCTGCGTCCAACTTTACCCACAGACGTCATAAATTAGAAATCATATTTCATAAGTCTGGCAACATAGCAAACGCACTGAACCAATCCCGCGTATTCCTCGAACTTGTAGCTATCGCCAGTTCCGAGTACGAACGTGTTACGGGCGGTTGGGATGTTAAGAACCGGTAAGTAAATTGTCAAGTATTTTTGGGTGTTTTGAAGCATAAAAGCTATGGTATGGTGTACTGATTGTATTGAATATTTTGTGATGGTATTCGATGAGTAAGTTCTTTGGTGCTTGTTTAAGAGATTTCTGTATGATATTTATTCCTTATCCTCAAACATTTTAGTAAATTAATAATTGGTTAGACGGGCAATGTTGTCCGCATAAAGGCAAAGTTGCCACTGAAATATTTTTGGGAGATTTCTTGTGTTGTATTCCTTGAATAACTGTTTTTGACGATAATTTTAGCTGTAAAATGGAATTTATGCGAAAAAATTATATTAATTTTTCAGAAATGGTACTTCAAAGGAAAGAAAAAAAATTGGTGCCAGAAAGTATGGCAATTATACAAACGAGGCACTAGATGCCGCTGTACAAGCTATCAAAAGAGGAATGAGTTCAAGAAAGGCAGAAGAGACATTCCACATTCCGAGGAAGACGCTGCTTAATCAAATAAAAATGAAACATATGTCAAAAAGTGGACATCCTAATGCCTTGAGCGAGCTAGAAGAAAGACATATAGTGGACGTGCTGATTGCTTGTGCGGAGTTTGGAGCACCTCTTTGCGAATTTATACTTTGCATGATTGTCAAAGGGTATTTGGATAAAAGAGGAACAATACATCCATATTTTACCGATAATTTACCAGGACCTGCATGGGTAGAACAATTTATCGCCCGACATAAGTCTATGCTTACCAAACGACACTGCCAAAATTTGAAAAGAAATAGGGCAGAGGTCACCGAAGAAGATATAGAACTTTACTTCTGGAATCTTCAGCGCACACTGGAAGGTGTTGATCCAGCTTTCATTTTAAACTATGACGAGAGCAACTTAAGTGACAACCCAGGACGAAGAACATTTTGATGGAGAAATTGAACATGTTCAATTTATAAGAATATTTTCCTTTTGTTATTTGTGATATTATTTTTAAGTTCGTTTTTAGTTTTAGCTTGGTACCTGTTATTCTATTTTTAAGTTGACTCATAACATAGATCATGATATGAATTTATTTTTGATCTCAGCCTGTACCTGAAAGCTAAAACTAAGGCACTAAAGACTGTTATAGAGCGAAGTGTGGACGCAAAAAAGCAAATCCCAAATTTTCATTGTATTTGATAATATTTCAATATTAGTGTTTTTTTCTTTGATTTTATGAACTTACGGTCAACCCAGAACTTTTTAAAACCTATATGGGTGGGCAATGTTGCTCTGGAAACGTTCTAAATTGACTTCATGTGATAATGTTATAGCTGGGCAAAGTTGGAAAATCTTGGACAACTTTGCCCACGCATAATTTAATTTTTTTTTTAGGTTTTCCATATCTCCTTGTTCTAAAAAATTATATAATTTGATTCATCATATAAGTATTCATCATACAGTAAAATTATCAATACCTCATACCGTAAATTACGATTTTCATTCAAGGAAAAGTATAAACAAGTGGGCAAAGTTGTCCACTTTTAGGGTACCAAAACACATTCCATTCAAGTCTAAAATACACAAGCAAGTACATATATACGAACATGAAGATGTGAGTTGACCCAAATAATTATTCCAGATGAGAACCTTGTAACATAAATGAGGAGTTCTTGGCGCTTTCTCAAAACATTTGGAGAAAATGGAATCCTACAATACCTGAACCGTTTTTTGAACATTTTCTCTATAAGAAAAGAATAGTTAACGTCACATGTTGGAATTGAGGAGTATTTTTAAAAGTCTGCATATTTGTTCTTAAAATTTTATTCCGTACATTTTTCACAGAATCTGTCGATAATAGGTATCAATGAATATTTTATGAAAGCATTTTTCAACTCGAAACAATTCAAGATATTGAATATTTGCCTGAATAAGTGCAATGCTCCACTTTCTTTCAAAGATTTATAGTCGTCAAATCATTGCTGTTGCCAATAAGGGACGATTAAGTGGCAACAATGCATCAAATACATTCAAATTTTGATTGTCTCTTATAGTGCTCAATGATTGTTTTTTCAAAGTAACAAAATTCAAGTTCCACATAACAATATTATATTATAAACTGAAGGCGTATTCTTTAATTAACATATAACTAACCATTTTGAAAGCCAAGTTAATAGTCCGGGAGCCCACTGTACAAAAGTCTAGGTCATAAAACATCCGGTTCATTTATAATTTATTTGAAAGGAAATATACCAAAGAATATCGAACCGTTGGTCTACCTAAGCTCATCCTGCCCGTTCATAGTTAATGAACGTAATTTATTTGGCAAAAACTGGTACGTCACCTACGTAACAAAACATCTGGCTGAAATTTAAACACATTATAGATAAATATCAGTTATTTGAAATTGTCTTGGTCTGCCAAGCTTCACCCTGGCGGAAATGCTCGGCAGACCACTCTAAAGCGGTGACAACTAATGTCAAATTGATTGGTCTCAGTCATTCCAGATCATAGATTGACAAGAAAGAATGTATAATAAATTCTCGGAACATTCCATTCTAGGCCAAGCTACAGAGATTTTTTCATGTAAAAAGTGTTAGAAGAAAACCAGCTCCGCCATTGTGTGTAAAATAGTTCCACATGATATAGTGATATGTTTTTCACTCGACTTTATTATTTATGTCTTTGTTATTAACAATTTTATCCAAAAAATCGCGTTTTTTTTAGTTTTTTGCTTATAAAATTGAAACTATCAGAGTAATCGTGATGATGTCAATAGAGTTATTGTGAAAAATGAAAAGACGAAAAAAATGAGAGGTCGGACGACTCGATCAGACCCTTAGTCTAAGAGAAAATTGGAAAAAACCGTCCAAAATGCAGTTTTTTCAAAAGTTCATAACTCGGTTACTTTTTGAGTTGTAGCGTGGATCCTCCGGTTAGTATTATTTATCAATATAAACTTTATTTGTGCGAAGAGCAGGAACTGTCCGATGCATAGTTTTCGATCTGTGGCCATTTGATTATGTTACTATGCAATATTCCAGCAGACCTGAATGCGACAGGTATGGTCCGATTTCAATTTACTAAAAAGATTTTGAAAGTAGAATTCTCATAGTTCAAAACGTTCATCTTGGTTTTCCATAAAAATGCTGAGAAATATGTTAAAAATAAAGCTGAACATGACCAAAAACGGCCGAGCGCGTAAGAGTAGTTGAAGAGTGGGGGTAGAGCAGCAGGCAAGGAGAAGTATGACATTCGAAAACGTCGGCATTTTGAACGTGACAGTAATTTCTAAACGTTGTCACATAATAATTGTAAACCTACACTCTTCAACTACTCTCACGCGCTCGGCCGTTTTTTGTCATGTTCAGCTTTATTTTTAATATATTTCTCAGCATTTTTATGAAAAACCAAGAAGAACGTTTTGAACTATGAGAATTCTACTTTCAAAATATTTTTAGTAAATTGAAATCGGACCATACCTGTCGCATTCAGGTCTGCTGGAAAATTGCATAGTAACATAATCAAATGGCCACAGATCAAAAAATATGCATCGGACAGTTCCTGATCTTCGCACAAATGAAGTTCATATCAATAGCTAATACTGGCCGGAGGATCTACGCTACAAAAATAACCGAGTTATGAACTTTTAAAAAAACTGCATTTTGGCCGGTGTTTTCCAATTTTCCCTTAGACTGAGGGTCTGATTGATTCGTCCGACTTCTCATTTTTTTTGTCTTTTCATTTTCTACAATAAGTCTATTGACACCATTACGATTACTTTGATAGTTTCAATTTTATAAGCAAAAAACTAAAAAAAACGCGATTTTTTGCATAAAATTGTTAATAACAAAGATATAACTAATAAAGTCGAGTGAAAAACATATCACTATATCATGTGGAACTATTTGCCAAACAATGGCGGAGCTGGTTTTCTTCTAACACTTTTTGCACAAAATGAAATGCTCACTCTAAATCTCTGTAGCTTGGCCTATTACCGCTGCTTGTCAGTATATAAGCAGTAAATCGAGAAAGAATGAATTTTTTTGTTTTATGTTGACTGTGATTTGTTTTGAAATAAGAATATAAAGGTTACTCTTTGGATGCGCCTGGTTTATCACCGCACAATTCACAACTTAAGGTTGCGTTGGTAGTCATCATGATTCGGAATTTAAACCAATCAAACAAATGCAATGGAACGCGTTTGGTGATAGGAAAACTGATGATCAATGTTATTCACATGACGCACTCTAAGGAAGATTAAGAGGTGAAAAAGTTCTCATTCCGAGGATTCTGATGATCCCAACCGATATGTCCTTTGAGTTTAAATTAATTCAATTTCTGATTTGTCTTGCATTCGCCATGACGATTGACAAATCACAAGGCCAATTCTTGAGTGTTGATTTTCTCATTTCAGAAAATGCATATTTTTCTCATGGTGTGGACACTTTTGATAGGAAACACCAATTTCTAGAGGAGTTAGAGAAAAACTAGCCTACACGCTACGAGGTCGATTTTCATGAGAAAATTAATGCCGAAAAAAGCACATTGATATCTTGACTTGTTCGAAAGATACAAGGTGTTTTTCAATTTTGTGCATTTCTGACCCAACCCAGTAACTTGTTTATTTTTGAATATTTCTAGTTTCTGTGAAAACATTCTTCAGGCACTTTTTTGAAAGAAATCCAATGGTGTTCCTAGTTTTTTATTAAAAAATATGGTTTTGAAGCTATAACATGAACTTTTCTTTTTTCTTATGGATCACCCTATATATTTTTACATATTCGTGTTTGAAATGAAATTCTCTTTTCAAATATATATAATAGTTGCTACTTCTCTTTGAAAACATCCATTTTGTGGCAGTTTTCGAATTATTTTAGATTTTCAAAATCTGGGTTGCCATGACTGAATATGAAACAATTACTTTAGCAACTACAGTCTATGCGTACTGTCAATTAATTATTATTAAATGCAATTTGCTTCACAAGTTTAGTGTGCTTCTTTGAACTGAGTTTTGAACTTACTAGAATATTTATCTGCATGTTAATTCAAAATGTATGAAAATTACGAAATATATGATATGCTAAAGTGTTATTGGAAATCACATGAAGATGCTCAGGCTGCCAGCAAACTTTACTTTGACCGATATCCTGAAAGGAGACAACCGTTTCGGAATATGTTCACTAGATTGCAGCAAAACCTAGTTAATTACGGTTCTTTTTCAAAACCAAGGACAAAAGTTTACGAAGCCAGGAATAGAGATAGAGTTAGAAGAAATAACGGTTTTGGGGAAATACAAAACCAATCCAATATTTCACTTCCCAAAATGCAGTTGAATACAGGTATTTCAAAGACTACAACAATGCGAATTCTAAAAAAAATAAATTCAAACCGTATAGAGTAAGAAAAGTTCACAAGTTACTACCAAATGACCTACAATTCCGGCTCGAATTTTGCCAATGGTATTTAGGAAAATGTGCTGAAAACCCAAACTTTGGACAGAATATCATATGGACTGATGAAGCATGCGTTAGCAGCTCTGGTATTTTTAATAGATACAATTCCTACAATAGGACTTTGGAAAATCCACATATTATAGTGGAGACACAAAATCAAGGCCGATATAGTTTCAATGTTTGGGTCGGTATTTTTCGAGGAAGGTTTATCGGTCCCTATATCTATGAGGGTAACCTTACGGCAGCGCGATATTTGGAAATATTGTGGAAATTTGTTGAACCAATAATGGATGATTTGCCATTACAACAAATTGGAGACGTATACTTCCAACAAGACGGGGCACCGTGTCATGACGCACACATCATCAACGGCGTTTTTAAACGAAATATTTACATACATCCTGTTCATTGGGCGGCGTAAGATCCCCCGATCTTATGCCTCCAGATTTTTACCTCTGTGGAAGAATAAAGGACCTCACATATGAACGCCATCCTGATTCCAGAGAAGCGTTGGAAGCAGCATAGCGACATGCCTTTTGTTCAATACCTGCGATAGAATTGATTAATGCTGTCAATAATGTTAGGAAGCGAAGTCAATTATGTTTTGATTTAAATGGTGCTCAATTCGATCACATGTTGTAAATAGTTTAAAAATATTGTAGTTCTTGTTATTCTATTTTTTGATTAAATTTATGAGTTATTACAAAATAGGCACTAATTATTTTTTTTAATAGCCGTTATGTAGAACTACTTTAATTCGTATTCAGGCATGGCTACCCAGATTTTGAAAATACATCTAAAATAATTCGAAAACTGCCACAAAATGAATGTTTTCAAAGAGAAGTAGCAACTATTATATATATTCGAAAAGAGAATTTCATTTCAAACACGAATATGTAACAATATATAGGGTGGTCCATAAGAAAAAATACAAGTTTATGTTATAGCTTCAAAACCATATTTTCCAATAAAAAACTAGGAACATCATTGAATTCCTTTCAAAAAGTGCCTCAAGAATGTTTTCACAGAAACAAGAAATATTCAAAAATAAACAAGTTACGGGGTTGGGTCAGAAATGCACAAAATTGAAAAACACCTTGTATCTTTCGAACAAGTCAAGATATCAATGTGCGGTTTTCGGCATTCATTTTCTCATGAAAATCGACCTCGTAGCGTGTAGGCTAGTTTTTCTCCAACTCCTCTAGAAATTGGTGTTTCCTATCAAAAGTGTCCAATTTGGACCACTCTGTACAATAGACCATGAGAAAAATATGCATTTTCTGAAATGAGACAATCAACACTCAAGAATTGGCCTTGTGATTTGTTAATCGTCATGGCGAATGCAAGAATAATCAGAAATTGAATTCGTTTAAACTCAAAGGACATATCGGTTGGGATCATCAGAATCCTCGGAATGAGAACTTTTTCACCTCTTAATCTTCCTTAGAGTGCGTCATGTGAATAACATTGATCATCAGTTTTCTTATCACCAAACGCGTTCCATTGCATATGTTTGATTGGTTTAAATTCCGAATCATGATGACTACCAAGCCAACCTTAAGTTGTGAATTGTGCGGTGATAAACCAGGCACATCCAAAGAGTAACCTTTATATGCTTTTTTCAAAAGAAATCACAGTCAACATAAAACAAAAAAATTCACTCTTTCGCGATTTACAGGTGATGGAATGTTCCGAGAATTTATCATACATTCTTTCTTGTCAATCTATGATCTGGAATGACTGAGACCAATCAAATTGACAGTAGTTGTCACCGCTTTAGGGTGGTCTGCCGAGCACTTCCGCCATGGTGAAGCTTGGCAGACCAAGACAATTTCAAATAACTGATATTTATCTATGTGTTTAAATTTCAGCCGGATGTTTTGTTAGGTAGGTGACGTACCAGTTTTTGCCAAATTAATTACGTTCATCAACTATGACCCGCCAGGATGAGCTTAGGCAGACCAACGGTTTAATATTCTTTGTTATATATCCGTTCAAATAAATCATGAATGATCCGGATGTTTTATGACGTAGACTTTCGGACAGTGGGCTCCCGGACCATAAATTTAAATTGATCTTTTAAGGATAGCAACAAAATGAAAGTTAGAACTTCTGATTCTTGGAGCCTACTCGTTCTTTCGAGATATTTATATCACGTTTCCTAATATCTGTTAGGCATAAATAATGAACAAAGCGGGAGTTTCAGAATAATCTAAGAATTACTTAATTGAATTCTATTAGAAATTCATATTCTGGGAACTGAATGAGTTCCATTAGAAATACATTTTTCACCTCTGCATTCAATACGTCATCCGATCCCGTCTGCATGCAATTCGACGAGGAAAGGCCAATAATATCCGCATTATGGTAGAGATTCGTATTCGATATCACTGAAATAAAACGTACATATAGTAAAACTATATTTATTAGAATATCATGGCACTCACTACTGAAATCGTTTCGGAACTCTTCTTCAGAAATCAGGTTTCCCGCATCATCTAAAAATTCAATTTCAGCATTTTCTACAATTTGGGCATGTCCATAAGGATTCTGGTTTTTCTTCATATTTTCCAAGTCTATGATATCGTTCACAATTGGTGCTAAAAATTATATTTATCATGTAAGATACACATTTTCAGGTGGAAATTAATTATTTGCTACTTGAACATACAGAGATCGATATTTCATAAACGAAGGTGAAGTTTTTGATACAAATTTCAATTTATTTATGATATATTATTTCTTAGGTAGTGGAAACTTACTATCGCTTATTTTTAGATCCACGATTTACATACATATATATTCATTTTGATTTTGTAGTAGGTACTAAACATTGTAAATTTAATGGAAATACTACTTTGAAAATAGTTCTTCAAGTAATATCTGTTCATTAAAGTAATGGCGACGTAGTACAGATAGAAATATACTTTCCCTAAAACGTAACGTATTTAATGACAATTTTGTGAATTTTTTCGAGCCAATATTCATTAACTTAAAAAATCAAAATCCCTTTGAATGAAAATTCCACTGAAATCTAGCCGATCTAAACTGAAATGAGATTCACAGCATTTATTTTCGGCGAAAGGAAGATGAGACCGGCGATGAGAATCGCATTTGCATTTGATAATTTCACTTGCAGTCCGTTTTCCGTATAGCGAAATGAATAATTTTATGGTTAAGGTCAGTTTTGTGGTGACTTGGCTTTGCAGAAAGCTTTCTTGGGTTTGGATCCAAATTATATCTAGATGTTTCGGTTAAATTCTGAGCACGGTTTAAGAATTCTTCACGGCAACGTCAGTCCTCGTGCGGAAGCAGGGAAAAACGTATGAGAACTCGACCTCGTAACAGTAGCATGGGATTGGCGCAAAACGCCAAAATGCGAAGAGGAACTTCAAAGTGCAAATAACGAGCCTAATAATTTTGGTACATTCATTTCATTTCGAAGACCAGATGAAGAGTTCCGGGTAATATTTAATTAGTTAGGTCTCACATTTAGTCTCTGATTACAATTTTTATTTTAATTATGCGTCAATGTTAATTTATTTGTGCGTGTCAAAAATTATGGGTCCAAGTTAGAGTAATGGTTGCAACACTTTCGCAAATTTTGTAACAATTTAATTACCAACTCAGGAATATATTTATGATATACATGTGGACTTTCATTAGGTAGTTACCGCATTCACATTCCTTTGGTGCATCGAAATAAAAGTCAATCTTAGTGTAAAGTAACATCATATTTTTTTCGTGGTAGACCCAGTTGTGAATCGAGAATAGAGGTCTACTTTAATGAGGCATAACAATATATATATATATATATATATATATATATATATATATATATATATATATATATATATATATATATATATATATATATATATATATATATATGTATGTATATGTATGTATAAATGAATATATATATATATATATATATACAGTGCTTTCATGATGAAAGGAACAAATTCATTAAAAAATTAGGTTTCTATTTCATGTTAAAATCCTCGGACAGGTCGATTAGTATTTTTATTTGGGCAATTTTCGCAATAAAAATTTTGTATACAGGGTGTCTCATTCAAGAGCTATGGCTTTGTCATTAGTTTTTTTAAAGGTAATACCCTGTATATTATTTCACTTTACAATTCTACGATAAATTCTTATCACTTTTTGTGAACATACCATATGCCTCAACTTGATGGATTCCCAGATTATAACGGAGATAGTGGAGCACCTGGAGATTTAAAATGTGGATTAAAAGTACAAAAAAAAATTTAGGTAAACGGGAAACATTGAATCGACTTCAAAAATGTCTCGAAGTAAACGGACAACAGATTGATCATATGTAAAAATTAAATTAGTAATTACATTTGTGTGTTTTCATATCGTACCTCTCATTACCCAATTACAGGGTATTACCTTTAAAAAAACTAATGACAAAGCCATAGCTCTTGAATGAGACACCCTGTATACAAAATTTTTATTGCGAAAAATGCCCAAATAAAAATACTAATCGACCTGTCCGAGGATTTCAACATGAAATAGAAACCTAATTTTTTAATGAATTTGTTCCTTTCATCATGAAAGCACTGTATATATATATATATATATATATATATATACCGTGTGTCCACGGAAGGTGGCCCCTATAACTTTTTTGTTTTCGGAGATAATGAAATGAAATTTAGAGGATCTGCTTAGTGCATAAACTGCATTTTCATTTTTTAAATTCAGGATTCACCGGAAGTGACATAAACTTTCGATTTTTAACATATTCTCAGTTTTTTTGTCTCCATATGACATTTAGAATACAACTATGTATCATTTGTTACTTTTTGTAACCGTTTTTTTATTTTTTTGTCGAAAAAAAAAAAATATATATATATATATATATATATAGATAAGTTCAAATAACTAATATTAGTCCTTAAATGATTGCAAAAATAGAATTTCACTGTTTTCGATCAAAATATTTTACTCTATCCGGTTGTAAGAAATATTTTGATAATGAACTGAAAATACCATAACGTTAGGACTTTCTTTAAATGAAGAATCTTATTGAAATTAGAACAAACAGTGACAAATGATGCATGGTTGTATTGTGAATGTCATATGGAGACAAAAAACTGAAAATATACCAGGTGTCCCATTTAAAAAGCAAAAGGTTATGTCACTTTCGGTGAATCCGGAATTTGCATGAAGTTGAATTACTTGTCAAAAAATGCAGTTTTGTGCATTAAGCAGATCCTCCAAATTTCATTCCATTATCTCCAAAAACAAAATATTTATATGGGCGTGCCACCTTCCGTGGACAGCCGGTATATAAATATATATATATATATATATATATATATATATATATATATATATATATATATATATATATATATATATATTTATTTATATATATATATATATATATATATATATATACATGTATATATATATATATATATATATATATAGGGTGTCCCACCGGGAAAGAACGCGATCTGTATATAGAAAACTACAAATAGGAAAGTTTTGAAAATTTGACAGTATACTAATGTCGATAAGGGCAACTCGATTAAAATATTTTCAAGATGGTGGCACTTCCGGTTATACCGGAAGTAGCTACCAACTTGCTTATTTTAAATTGAACATCCTATATATTAATACATTTTTCGATTCTACGCAAGATTCTAGGCAGATTTTTTGTATTATGTCCTTTACCTAAGTCTAAGCGTTTTGGACATATTTAGGTTTTTATGTCAAAAACCACATTTGCAAGCCCTAATATAATATATTCCTATAAGGAAGCCCTTTTCACTTACTTTGGGTTGACTTGCTTGTTGAAAAGGATCTACTTCAATAGATTTATAACTAATATTTGTATAACTAGTCATACAGGGTGTTCAAAAAATAAAATCTAAAATGAGATCGAGAAAACTGTCAAAAATCAATTTTTTCAAATGGAAACCCCCAATTTTTCTTATTTTGTAGTATTTAGCATCAAAAATTAAGGTAACTTTGTAAAAGGTTATCTATACCTAAAATTTGAAGTTTCGAAAGATTGCCCATATAATATTTTTATATGGCGATTTTGTATTTAATCGTTAAGCAAGTAGATCTAGGATAGCCACGATCGTATTTGACATTTCAAATCATCGTAATGGCACCCGGTTAAATTATACAACCGAAGATTATTTGAACTTATTTATTATTTATGGACAATGTGATAAAGTTATTTCAAGAACATGTGATAAGAAGAGCCACCCATGAACAATTGCTGCTTAGATGCAAAAAATGTTTAGAAGTTCAAGGACACCAATTCGAACATTTACTTAAATCATTTTTACAACATTTATGTTTCCAATTTCGATATCAATATTTTCATTTTCAATAACCAGTTTATTTCTGTATACTTTTCATTTGCGGATCCAAAGGTATTCATGTTTTCTATAATCCTTCTAATAGTATTTGGTGATGGTTTTTGTTTTCGAGGATATCGTGTCACAAATGTATCACATGTTCAAAATTTTCTTGTGATCGAAGTAGTATAAATTCAAAGAATTCCATTCTCCTTGGAAAATCAGTTTCATTTAAATGCAGCACTAATGAAAATATGGATTGCATAGGAATGATATTTGTGTTTCCGTAAAATTCTTAGAACTGACGATTTATATAAGCCTGATTCTAATGCTCCCTGCCTTGATGATTTTATTGTATATGCTTCAGAATATCCCAAAATTGCTATTTCAATATTTTCATTATTAACAACTGGTTTATTTTTGTACACTTTTGCCTTTACGGATCAAAAGTTCTTGAAGTTTTCTATAATTTGTTTAACAGTATTATACTGTTGGTCTTTGTTTATGAGGATATCGGGTGGTAAATGTATCACATGTTCTTGGAATAATTTTATCACATTGTCCATAAATAGTAAATAAGTTTAAATAATTTTCGTTTGTATAATTTAACCGGGGTGTCATTACGAAGATTTGAAATGTCAAATACGATCGTGGCTATCCTAGATCTAATCGCCATATAAAAATATTAAATTGGCAATATTTCGAAAACTTCAAATTTTAGATATTGATAACCTTATACAAAGTTACGTTCTTTTTGAATGCTAAATACTAAAAATTAAGAAAAATGGGGCTTTCCATTTGAAAAAATTGATTTTTGTCAGTTTTCTCAATCTCATTTGAGATCTTATTTTTTGAACACTCTGTATGATTAGTTATCCAAATATTATACAAAATCTATTAGAGTAGGTCCTTTTCAAAACGGAATTCAACCTCAAAGTAAGTGAAAAGGGCTTCCTTATAGGAACAATTAATAATTATATTAGGGCTTGCAGTAGTCATTTTTGATATAAAAATCTAAATATGTCAAAAACGCTTAGACTTAGGTATAGGGCATAATACATAAAATCTGCCTTAAATCTTGTTTAAAATCCAAAAATGTATTAATATATAGGGTGTCCAATTTAAAATAAGCAAGTTGGTATCTACTTCCGGTATAACCGGAAGCGACACCATCTTGAAAATATTTTAGTCGAGTTGCCCCTGTCGACATTAGTATTCTATCAAATTTTCAAAATTTTCCTATGTGTAGTTTTCCATATACAGATCGCCTTCTTTCCCGGTGGGACACCCTGTATAGGTATATATATATATATATATATATATAATATATATATATATATAATATATATATATATATATATATATATATATATATATATATATATATATATATTATATATATATATATATATATATATAATATATATATATATATACATATATAGCATATATATATATATATATATATAAAATAAATAAATATATATATATATATATATATATATATATATATATATATATATATATATATATATATATATATATATATATATATATAATGAAGTGAACTAGGACATTTATTTAAAACTAATCAAACAAACCTCCTAGCGGAGCTGGTCTGTCTATCATTTCCGTTGATTGTGATAGACAATTTAATATTTCTAACATTTACTGTCTAAAGGTAGATGGGTTCGATGTTTCGTTAACTCGTATAACCAGCTCCGCTAGGAGGTTTGTTTGATGAGTTTCGAATAAATGTCCTAGTTCACTTCATTTTATTGCCACGGACGTGTCTCGATAACACGAAGAATTTATATTCATTTGCTGCCTCGTTTGTTACTGGCGGTGTGTAAATGTTGCATTACATCGAATTGATGCAGCAACCTTACTCTAGCTTAGCGAATATAGTAGCCACCTTCGGTTGTCAGGACGTACGAGTTCTCGTTGCTGAAATGTTTCATCTATCTGTAAGATGTGGTTCATTTGTTTCCGACTGGTGGCACTGTGTCATATTTATATGCCATTGTATTACTAGAAGAAAAATATAAGAACGTTTGAAATGTTCGGTTGGTTATCTCTTTCAATGGATGGATGATACTGATGAGCCCCAAATAAGGGCGAAACAGTATGTCTATTATTTCCGTTGATTGTGATAGACAACTTAATATTTCTAACATTTACCGTCTACAGGTAGATGGAGATATTTCGATGTTTCGTGAACTCGTATAACCAGCTCCGCTAGGTTTGTTTGATTAGTTTCAGATAAATGTCTTAGTTTACTTCATTTTTTTGCCACGGACTTGTCTCGATAATACGAAGAATTCAGATATATTATATATAATATATATATATATATATATAATATATATTATATATATATATATATTATAAGAATTTATTATATACTATATATAACATATATAAAATACTAACTATATATATATATATATATATATATATATATATATATATATATTCGACCCGTGTGTCGAAGCGGTGTCACTGTTAGATCATAGTCTGGAGGTTTCGGGTTCTCTTTCAGGTTTAATACCAATAATATGCGAAATGCATGCAATTATTCAGTTGCATCTGACCCCTTCGGAAATAAAAGTCGTTACTGTTATTTTTAGCAAGTTTTCACTTTGTTTTTTGCATTCTTTTGCGTTCAAATGTTTCAATAATTTATTGCATAACATATATCAAATTCTTTCAGCGTTTGTAGTAGGTATAATAAAATAATTTCGTCTAGAGTCTAGAATAAATGACCAACACCGGGTTACTTTCCTAAGTTTCACTTTTAGGTACTACTTGGAACGACTTTTTCCGTTAAATGAGCCAATGAAATTATTTATTTTTATTCGGTGAACCGCATGATTATTATGATGAGTTTGTTTTCATATTATATGTTAGTTTTTACCTCATAACGACCCGTCAATTATATAATTCATTCTTTATTACTATTACTATTCGTTTATTTTTTTTAATGAATGCAACTCATAATGAAGATGATTAAAAAGAAGAGATCAGGAAACGTTAAATAAAAAAGACACTTCTGGAGGGCCCTCTCTATTGGAGGCCCTAGGACTGCATCCCCAGTGAAGTCAGAGTTGTCAACCTTCATTAACACTATTTGTGTTTTAATAACATTATAGATTTTGATGATGCGAAGTATCTTACCACGGATCAAATGAAATAAAGCTATTGACAAAATTAAATATTTTGAATAGAGAGAGGATATTTCCGAATATATTTCAACCTACCTTGAATGTTTTTTGGCTCAGTTAGAGTTGAAGTATAAACAAAACTATTGTTTTCGGTGCTAGTGCATTCCTGTTTGTTCACAACTTCGCCATTAGGTCCTGGACTAACGATAGACATAGACAATCCATCTCGTCCATTTTGTTGGATAACTGTGGCAACAACAGGAATTCTGATTTGCACGGTGCTTCCACCACTACTCGTTCCAATTGCTTCTGAAATTGAAGAAATAATCATGTTTTGACTTCTGTTGCTTTCTTCATTAAATTGCCTTCTGAAAGCTCAACAAAAAATATTTCTACAATGTTCATGAATACAGCTAGGACTAACAATAATATGAGTGTCAAAAAAAGGACATAGTAAGCTATTCACATATATATATATATATATATATATATATATATATATATATATATATATATAGTAATTATATATAGTATATTATAAAACTTACAATATATAAACATAATAGACAACTCAATATCCTTTATTGATTCTCAAATCACAAGATATGTATAGGACAAGCCAAAAGTTGACATAAATTATTACCTAAAAATAGAATATAAAAGATTCTTAAAAAATAATTTGAAACTTCTACTAAATCATAAAAGTGCTTCCCTTAATAAGAGTTTGTTTGAGCCTTCTTTTTAACTTATTATGTAAGTAATATATACTATGTATATATTATATATATATTATAATATATATATATATATATATATATTTATTCAACTTCCTTAATTCGAAGTTCCTATATATTATGACAAATTTCGATTCTACATGATTTTTCAACTAGACTTTGTCCATAATGTCCTTTAATACCTGAGTCTTACCATTTTTGACATTTACAAGTTTTAGTGCCAAAAATAACTTTTCTGGGCTCTTAAATAATCAACATCTTTTCCTACAAGAAAAGATTTATTTATCAATTTGAATTCTTATAAGCATTCGGCTTTTAACTCAATGATCCACAATCTTTTTTGAAAAATAAAACGGATTCAACGTTTTCAAATCATTGCCGTGAAAACCACCACCAGTTTCCACGAATAGATAATTTCCAAATTATGCACAAATTACCGAAAGGAATCAAACTAACTTACTTAGAATCATTAGAAATTTTCAAACTCAATCATAATGCAAAAGATTTCTTGCTGAACGACCAGATTGACTCGATATATTCTCCTTGATTCAGTGTATTCAAACAATAATGATTTTTCTAAGAACATTTTATTGTCCAATTTGGGAAATCCACTTCGATTAGCCCTTCTTGAAATGTGTTCATCTTGTCTATTTAGGCAGATACCTGCAATAATTCTTTCCCACCCGTAAGCGCAAATCTATAATTATGTATTCAGTTCTTATAACTCAATATGCCCGATGATGGTCTAGTGACCGAAATTGCAATCGCAGTGTTATATTTTTCAAAGTATTTTTGTGATAATAAACGTAGTAAGTTTAAGTTTTGTTTTAGTTCATTAAATTTATTTATTATTTATGTACAATGTGACCAAGTAATATCAAGAACAAGTGGCACATTTGCCTATCGTTTGCCTCATAAACGGAAAATTTTAAGAAATTTGGATCTGTTTCAGTAGTGGAATGAAATGACCCTCTGTTAACAATAGGAACATTGAAATTGCCATTTTGGGATATTTTGCCGCATATCCAACAATGTCTATAAGACAAGCTGCGTCAATTTGAACATTTACCATCGAAAGTAATGTTTCTTTGAATTTTTCAAAATTTAGTGATTTCCTTTCTTCAAATTATATACACTGGTATATTGAGAAGTCCAAAGTTCTTGTTGCATTCTCATTGAACGAGCCGTTTGTTCCTTTCCACTATTGCTTGAACAAAATACATTTCTCAAAATTTTTAATGATAAAAACGGCATATTTGCCGTTAATGATGGTTTTCATTTCAAAGGAAAGCGATTGGCATATGTACTACATATTCTTGGTATTACTTTATAACATTGTCCATAAATAATGAATAAATTCAAATTATCTCCATTTGTAAAATTTGAGCGCCGTGGCATTGTTATTAATAATTTTTATTGATAATGACAGCGTCATAATAACAGATTCTAGTTTTTATTGCCACCATAGCTATTTATCATAAAAAATTTGTAATGAAATTATCGAATGATCACGAATTTATCCATGAATATTTCAAAAACTATAAACTTCAGAGATGTACTTACCTACAGCATTTTACAAATTTACCCTTATTTTCATTGCATAATAAGATAAACTCATAAAATATATGAGGATCCATTTAAAAAAATTGACATTGGACAGTTTTCTCAATTTCATTTTTCAAATGAATTTTTGAACACTCTGTATCAATATTCAACAAAATAGTTCGAAATTCTCAAGATATAACTATTTTTCAGATGTAAATATTATTTAACTCAATAAATAAAGCTTTTCTTATTGGAGAAATTGTTGATTACTTCAGAGCCATCAAACATCATTTTTAGCATTAAAACTTGAATATGTCAAAAAAGGTGAGACTTAGATACAGGACATGGTAAGCACAGTCTAGTTAAAATATTACATAAAATCGAAATCTGTAATAATATATAAGATATTCTATCTGAATAAGGAAGTTGCCACCTACTTCCGGTATAACCGGAAGTGTCATTAACTTATAACTATTTTAGCCGATCTGCGCCATTCCACATTGGTATACTACTAAATTTTCCAATTTCTGCTATAGATAGTTTTCTGTATACATATCGATATGTTTCCTGGTGGGATTCACTGTATATATACATACATACATATATACAGTGCCGGATTAAGCCAGCGCGGGGCCTGTAGCAAATTCGGCCAAGAGGCCCTTGGTTTGCTTTAGGTTTTCAAGTTTATGGTATTTAAAATAGATTAGATAATGAAACCGAAAATGTTGTGTGCCTGACAACCCGAAGCGGCTATGAAGGAACACGTATATCTGTGTGCGTGTACCTTATGATACCAGTTTTTGAAATAAACTCACTATATTTTTTTGTTACTTTTTTACAAATCAAACTTGTTGGCTCTTTTTGGTATAAAATATTCATATATTATTTTAAATATTCATTACAGGTACAATCAAAGCTACATACGCATAATCAAATTCAAATTTATATTAATGTAAGTAAATGACATCCATAATACTTGAGCAAATTTGCCTACAATCAATAAGCTGATTAGGGTTGGGCCATGAGAACTAACCAGAAACTTCGGACACTCTTTTTCATTCGCCAGGGGGTCACAAGTGTTGATGTTACAATAATATAGTGGAATGTAAACTGATGCAACTAAAATACAATGCTAGACTAACATCTAAAGAGCTTCTTACAGTTTTTTTACGTTTTGCCAAATATAAATGCACATCAAATTCTAATAGTTTGATAGTCAATAAAATCCTATTTTATTTGTTCGGGGTTTACGACTAGCTCGATCGATGACAATATCAGGGAATTCCGCTGTTAGTTTTGCAGTGCTACAAACTTGCGTGTACTGCAGTGCAAGTAGAACAAACACATAACTGGTGCGGCCAGCGCTCAATTTTTAGAAATGTAGTACCTACAACTTTAAATTATTGTTTTAGATTTTGACATCAATGTTTCTCGTGGTAGTATTTTACATTCTATACCTACGATTCAACGTGACGAAATCGAGTTTCAAATTTTCAGGTGTGAGTGAAGCATAGCCTAAGCGATTCGCGTTTATATATATATATATATATATATATATATATATATAAATATATGTATATATATGTATATATATATATATATATTTATATATATATATATATACATAATATATATTATACTATAACTATATAATATAATATATACATATATATATATATATATATATATATATATATATATATATATATATATATATATATATATATATATATATATATATATATATATCTATCTATTTATATATATATATATATATATATATATATAAATATATATACAGGGTCAATCGCGGTGGATGGTAGGTTAGACGTTTACGGAGAACGGGACATGAGATTATTCTGAAAATTTGGTTTCATGGATGATTCATTTTGCTCTATCGATCTAAAATAATTGTGGCGCTGCCGCTTATACTAAAAAGTAGCAGCAACTGTGAAATTTCAAATGAGACACCCTATATATTATTCCATTTTTTGCTTCTCTACCATTTTCCAATTGTTTTTGTATGATACTTCCCTATACCTATCTCCAGAGGTTTTCGAGAAATTAAATGATTTCCTTATTTTTGTGTGCAAAACATAGCTTCAATTAAATGTTCAGTACTAAGGTATCCAGATTCGTAGGATGCTGAAATTTTAGTTGTAGTTCACCAAGTTCCGACGTATTAGGAATTTTCTAAGGACGTTGTTCTCCATTATACAGGGTCCTCCAAATTTTGCGATTTTAACGATAAATACAAAAATAGTAAAAAGTGAATTTTTTGAAATGTAATACCCTGTATATTATTGAATATCTCGAAAGAAAATTGAAATCTCTTTCAAATGATGTATCATGTTCCTATACCTAAAATGTCAGATTTCCGAAATAAAAGCAAGTTTCTATGAAAATCGGATTATTTAGCCTTATTTTGTATTAGGTAGCTATGAAATGTCAAGAAAGATGTCATTATGAAATTTTGACAATTAGTCCATCAACAATAAAACGTTCGCGCGTTCTTTAACGAAAATTTGATTTGAAAACAATCAAAATGGAAGGCAATAACTATTCTCATGAAGTTTTGATGAAGTTATTTATTGTACATGGTCAATTTGACCAAATAATAGCAAGAACATGCAGAAAATCCAATGAAATGTATACCTATTGACAACCATTAAACGAGAGAAAATTTGTACGTTTACAAAATAATTTTATCTGGATAACAACTGAGTTGTTCCAAATGTTCGATGATCGCTAGTTTAGACGTTTAGGACCATGGAATTGGCCTGCGAAATCACCCGACCTAACGCCAATTGATTTTTACTTGTGGGGTACTTTGAAAAGAAAAGTTTACATTACATGTGTAGCCAGTAAACAAGACCTGTGCCAACGAGTGATCAATTCCATCGAGGAGCTAAATGCCAATGAGATAAGGAGGGCCACAAATCATTCAACAAGTATCCGCATTTTGAAATGTTTGGAAACCAACGGCAGTCATTTTGAACACTTATTATGGTTGTTTTCTTAACTTAACCCTAGAGTGGTCGCGCCTCATTCACGACCCCGGTTAGTCGCGCTGGTCTCCTAGACCGGGTAGCCATTTTGAGAAAATGAACAAATTTTATGGCTTAAAATATCGCGAGCAATAAAGAAAAAAGTGATTTTATTAATTTAAACTCACATTTATTCAAGAAAGAGATATTTATAACGGAAAAAAAATCACTTGAAAAATAATGTAGTTTATCACAAACTGAAAAAATAAAACGCTCTCAAAGAAAACCTACTTGAAAATAACTGAAAAAGTACATAGAAACAGTAAAATTGATGCATATCTTATTCAAATATGGACACCAATAGTTAAATTTGAGCGTTTAAAATCTTTTCCTGGCATAATTTGCATATGCCAGTAATATGCTCCAAGCACATGTAGGTATTGCACTGAAAGCAGGAAAATCTTGATTTTCTATTTTTCTTCCAGTTACAATAGGCACAACGACCTGGAGGTCTCTCTTGCGAATGCTGTTCTTCGTCAGTTTCTTTTTTGCATAATTCCTGTAACCTAAATCGGACACTCGACGGCAACGATAGAATCGTGGAACGTACTTTCAAATGAGGGTTAATTAGCTCATTTGCCAGTTGTTTCAGGAAAGCTCTACGCAATATTTTCTTTTCTGGAGTATTACTGGTATAAACAATTTGTGAATTAATGCCCGCTACATTCAAAATAAAATAGAATATGACCATTGGCCACCTTCTACTATTTCTTGAACAGTCATAATTTGCACACAAACGATCACAGGTATCAACACCCCCTTTAGTTGCATTGTATTGGGTAATTATACAGGGCTTTGTTAAGTGTCCCGTTTCAGAATCTATTTCATCTGATCTGTGCAAACTCGATACCAGTAGTACATTCTTCTTCGGTTTGGGAATGTAGGAGACTAGCGTACATATACTATTGAATGCAAACATTGAAGAGTAGTCTGGTCTGGGCGTAGGCTTTGAAAATTCAAGTGGTAACTCTTTTTTATTTTTTCTTATTGTGCCGATTGCGGTTAGTTTATACTTTTCTAATAGAGTTTGTACCAGTGGAAGAGAAGTGAACCAATTGCTGCGAACTGGAGCTAACTTGTCCCTCAATCTTCTTTCTTCTCTTGTCCTCTTATCATCGAATCATAGACAACGTAACAAAAACCTAAATCTGTGCAATGACATTGCCAAACGAAATATTTCTACTCCGGACCCATCTGTCTGCCACAAGTCTTCAGCATTCATCCTATTTGCTTTATAAACTCCGGCTAAATAAAGCAATCCAATTAGTGCTTTTATTTCCGTTATTGTTGTTGGGCTTGCATCCCTTGCATGTGAAAATCTTTCTCTGATTGTATCTATGTATGCATTTGTAGAGTCAACAATAATATTGATAATGTCATCATTTATGAAATATTTCCATATTTCAATAGGTGCTGTCAGAGATCGAGTATCAGCCGTAGATCCAGGAAGCCGTTTTACAATATTTTCCTGCCTAGTTTTTCTACTTGTATATTCAGAGTTATGTTTTCGCCAATATGTTTTTTTATCTTTACCTGAAAACCGAAACAATTCAAAAGAGTTGTGAAATTATATAAAGTATATACACCAATAAATGACAAATTTCTGCTGAGCTCATAAGATTCTTCTGTATCACTCACATCCTGTTCAATGTCACTATGGTGTTGTTCTTGCATTTCATAGTCTTCCTCATCTTGATCGGAATTATCGTCGTCAATGTCTAAATCTTCATAACTTTCTTCTGAAAGGTGCTCTCCCAGTACTTCTTGCATTAATTTTTGCAACCTTTCCTGCTCTTTTTCTTAAGAATACATATCTGAAATCACACAAACATATTGAAAGTTTTTTTTAAATTTTACTCGTGAAGTTGTATCAGTTTCACAACTTATGTGACATAAAAAATGTAAGTTTTGTACAATGGCTATCAATATTATTTCAAGTTTTAATATATGTGAAATAAATATGAATTTTTGGCTTGTAAAAGCAATATACTGACCTAAAGATTCGATAAAAATATCACACCACTAGTCGCCCTGGAATAACAGACCGGGTACTCGAGTAGTCGCGCTGGTCTTGTACACCGTGTTCGGTTCTGCAGCACAAGATCACTCCCGTACGACGTTGTAATTAATACTGACTAATAGTTGACGTAATTGAAGTAGACTTGTGGCAAGGCAGCATCAGCGCCCCTATTGGCTCAAAAATATTTGTAATTTCGCGCCACCCGGTCTCAGAGACCGTGGCGCGACCACTCTAGGGTTAAATACTTATGTCATTGTATTAACATGATTTATTCCCGTTATACCGTTTTGTTATTCGTTATTTTACGTAATGCTTTTTTTTATTAGTTTAGTAAATTTCGTTTCGCTTTCAGTATTGACCCATAAGTGATAAAATTATTTTGTAAACGTACAAATTTTCTCTCGTTCGTTGGTTGTAAATAGGGATACATTTCATTGAATCTTCTGCATGTTATTGCTATTATTTGGTCAAATCGACCATGTACAATAAATAACTTCATCAAAACTTCATGACAATAGTTATTGCCTTCCATTTTGATTGTTTTCAAATCAAATTTTCGTTAATAAACGCGCGAACTTTTTATTGTTGATGGACTAATTGTCAAATTTGCATAATGACATCTTTCTTGACATTTCATAGCTACCTAATACAAAATATGGCTAAATAATCTTATTTTTATAGAAACTTGCTTTTATTTCGGAAACCTGACGTTTTAGGTATAGGAACATATATCATTTGAAAGAGATTTCAATTTTCTTTCGAGATATTCAATAATATACAGGGTATTACATTTGAAAAAATGCACTTTTTACTATTTTTGTATTTATCGTTAAAATCGCAATTTTGGAGGACCCTGTATAATGGAGAACAAAGTCCTTAGAAAATTCCTAATACGTCTGAACTTGGTAAACTACACCTAAAATTCCAGCATCCTACGAATCTGAATACCTTAGTACTGAACATTTAATTGAAGCTATGTTTTGCACAAAAAAATAAGGAAATCATTTAATTTCTCGAAAACCTCTGGAGATAGGTATAGGGAAGAAACATACAAAAACAATTGGAAAATGGTAGAGAAGCAAAAAATTGAATAATATATAGGGTGTCTCATTTAAAATTTCACAGTTGCTGCTACTTTTTAGTATAAGCGGCAACGCCGTAGCGCCACAATTATTTTAGATCGATAGAGCAAAATCAATCATCCATGAAACCAAATTTTCAGAATAATCTCATGTCCCGTTCTCCGCAAACGTCTAACCTACCATCCACCGTGAGTGACCCTGTATAAATATATATATATATATATATATATATATATATATATATATATATATATATATATATATATATATATATATATATATATATATAATATATATATATATATATATATATATATATATATATATATATATATATATATGTGTATATATATATATATATATATATATATATATATATTATCATCTTCGTTCGAGTATTAAGAAGTAGAAGTTATCATTTTCAGTCATCCACATCTTCACCAGAAATTCATTTCCTTCATGATAATTATTCACAAAATTATATGCGGTACCTACTCAATAAAATAATTCTTGTTTGCGAACTATTTAATGTATTAAAACTCTCATATTGAAAAGCATTAAACATTATATGAACCTTGAAAGCATTGTTATATATGTTCAAGAAAAAAAATATTTTATTTGTCATTCGAACCTGGTGTATCAATTTGAGGAAGACCTTATGTTTTTTTTGAAGGGATAGTTGAAGAACACAGTATTTCGCATGTTCCACCATATATTTAGCCGAGTGGACTTGGGAACTGTATACTTACGCAGTAAACACATGTTATAATATTACACCGCATGGAAATTTCCACCATCCATATCTTACCCGGGTTTCGAACAGTCTACTCTAGACCACAGCGGCTGATATACATCAGTTCTTTTTATAAATTATATTCCATATTTTTCGATCTTATATTAATTAGTAAAGCTATAAAAACTATAGAGGAAGAGGTTATTTCCAAAATTATATGCCAAGTTGATATTTATTATTTCCTCAAAATTTTGAAGCAAGGTAACCAATTTGACAAGCATTAATAATCAGATATTGCTACAAAAGTATCAGTTACTACCGTCAATGTTATCGGTACCAGTAGATGTTGTAGTTCCTCCTGGGGGTACCTTTGGAATTATAGAGATCTGACCATGCTTCTTGAGATCATCAGCAGTTGCCGGTATGAGCATCTGCTTTTCTCCTGCTGGAAGTACACGTACAAGCACAGGAATTCCAGTTAATGGTCTAAGAAGAGCAAAAGGAGTTTGATTGGATTCCATTGCCAATCGCATTGCGTCGGTTTTTATGGGATCGACGATAATAGCATTTGAATACCTGTAAATTTTGGAGAAAATCATATATATATATATATATATAATATATATATATATATATATATATATATATATATATATATATATAGCTACAGTGGCGTAGATAGGGGGGATCAAAAAGTCTTCGCATCTACGAATTGGAGTATACATGAAATTCACTAACAACTAGCACCTCTTTTGATATTATGTATGCAAAAAACGTGTTCAAAGCTCAAATAGCTCAAATGGAAAATTTTCTTCTTCTATTTCTAAATTGTATACTGTACTTACTTACTTTCAAACAAAACTGCTCGAGCCTTTGTTTAATAGTATACCTAGTATTATATCTAAAGCACGTAAAGGTAGTATACAATTTTGAAAGAGAAGAAGTGCGAGGAGGTTTTGGTTGACTTTCTTTCGAAATAAAAATTTTCCATTAGAGCCATTGGAACTTTTTTAAACAGGTTTTTTGCTCACAGTAACCGATTAAACTACTAATTATACATTGTATAAAATATGCTAAAAACTTTGACTTCTTACTTCGTAAATAAAATTTTCCATTTCACATACGTTTTTTTGGCTCTAAAGGCCGATTAAATTCCTGTTTACATTCGAGGAGCGTAACTTCTGCTTTGAAAAGATTTTCAATCAATATTTAATATCTCGAATATTTTTTGAGGTAGAGTAGGTATCAAAATAACACTAACTTTCGGCTTTGATTGTCAATTTAATTACTCCATAATATTTTGAAGTTAATAAAACTTGTCGAGTTAGTAAAAGTTTTCTTGTGATGGTGTTCAATCCATTTCTGGACTTATACATCTTGGATCTTGGAGAAAGATTTACTAATCATGAGAATATAGTCCAGTCAACAAGTGCTTTTTTTGTTCAACTTTTTTCATGATTCTCGGAAGAATATGAACAAGGTGTCATTCGATTCGGAAGAGCATGTAGATATTTTTCGAAAAAAGTTAAGTTCCGTTTAAGAAAATTGTAAAAGTTAAAGTCAATTTACAGAAACAAAAATTATCTCAAAAACTTATTGATGTTTTTGATATATAAATAAAGATACAAAAAAAGAGAGATTTTCTGAAAGAAAATCTCTCGGAACTGTAGGATTAATATTTATAATTTTCTCAGAGGGGTAAATATACGGCCGAAAACAGATAATCTGGCTTGCGAAAGTAACGCCCATTTCTGACACTTTAACAATAAACATTATTTAACTAAGTTTATTAAATATTAAATTAGGGAATGAAAAATTTCAGGTTCTTACTAGATAGGTATGAACAATAATCCAGCCACAAAACATTTTTATCGCGATTTTTCAATCAGTTATGCAATAGTTTTTTTGCTGCTCGAACAAGAACATTGTAAGTGTGATAACTGTTAAACTATACATCTGATATTTTTTTCTTTCTTGGAGCTAGTTTCGAAAGACTGCAGAATAGATCCCCGTTAAAAAAAAATTTTAATTTTTTTTAGATTATTACTAACAATTTTCTTAGTTGCAAAAATGAACACTTTAATTAAACATAAGTTTTTTTTCCCAATTCTCTTGTAAACAACGCATTCGTTTATAAAAAATTTTTAAACAATAGGAGATGAATATTGAAAAAAACCATTTCCTTGTAGCTTCCGATAATAAAAAACGGATTATTAAAATTATAAAAATAATTTCATTTTGATGTTGCAAAACTACGTAAATTAATAATAAACAACTGAAAAATTGAAGTTTTTTTATATTTTCAACGTTGATTTACTCTGAAGCCTTATAATAATAGCTCCAAGAATGAAAAAAAATCTGAGATCTATAGCGAACAGTTGTCAATCTCACAATACTCATGTTCAAGTACTAAAAACTTGTTAATTAACTATTGAATAACTATTTGAAAAATCGCTATTATCGCCAGATTACTGCTCATTCACCGATTTAGTAACTGTCTGAATTTTTTCATTCCTTAATTTTCATATTTATTATGGTTGAATAATGTTTATTGTTGAAGTGTCCTTAATGCTCCTGACTTGCCCAATCAAATAACCTGTTTTCGGCCGTATTTTTTCAGGAAGTTGAGTCTTTCATTTGAAAAATTTCCTCTTCTTTTCGAATCTTTCTTCAGACAAAAATCTCAATTAATTTTTGACATATTGGCAAAAAATCAAACTCCTTTTTTTCCGGATTATGTTTATAACTTTCATAATTTTCGCGAGCGAATTTTTATTTTTCTCAAAAAACATCTACATGCCACTCCGAATCGAGTGACATGTTCTGCTCGTATTTTTCCGAGACTTGCGACTAGACTAAATGTGTTAGAAAGATTTTCGGTGTTTTTCAAGCATGATTTATACGAAATTGACAAGCAGCTGATAAATCATCAAAACTGACGAGTTTTATCAAAAATTTCTTATTGCCACAATTGTTGTTCTCGTTAGTTGAAAGTGTGGAAGAAATATTTAATTCATAGAGGCGATTGTTAAGCCTAAAAATTCAATAAGAGAGCTGGCTGGTTGCCTAGAATTTTTTTTCGAATATCATGTTGCTCAGAATATTAACTATGTTGCCGGTATCGACGTTTGAAGCGAATAAAAACTATTCAAAGGAGCACGATAAAAGAAATAGACTTGTAATGACCCTTCTGAATATATAAAACTCATTGCAAATTAAAAACTCATGTTTGTCCAATTTTTTGTCATTGAAAGGTTTGGCTGCTCTAGCAATTCATCGCTGACGGAGTCATAAATGGATTGTCAAAAAACAACGAAAACTTGATTTTTCCAAAAAAATTTTCAATGCTGTATATATCCAATTAAAAATAATTCAATTTTTCACTGATCTTTAATTAATTTTTTCCAATTCAAATAATTTGAAGTTTTTGCAATTTAATTCAAATTTTCTGCTTATTTTGTACTAAGTCATATCCTTCCCCATCGAAAAAAGCTATCTACGCCACTGTATAGCTATATGTGTATATATATATATATATATATATATATATATATATATATATATATATATATATATATATATATATATATATATATATATATATAAATATATATATACATATATATATATATATATATATATATAAATATATATATATATATATATATATATATATATATATATATATATATATATATATATATATATATATATATATATATATATATATATATATATATATATATATGTATATATATATATATATTCCGTGATGTGTTCAATATAGTTTCAAAAAAAAATTTTTTCTATATTACCGATCACGTACTTAAGCTTTTCAGTTGAAGGCGGAATATTTGTTATATTTTGGTTCAACCCATGCTGATGCTGTTCATGATTCCGTAATCCAATCCTTTTCGGAAAATCTTGGCCACATATTCGACAAATATACTTGGGCTTATCAGCACGTTGATGGGCCTTAAATATAAAATCATTTCAATATTTCTACATACATTATGATAACTTCACTCACTTTGAGTTTATGGCACATAAGGTTAGACATTTGATTAAAACCTTTTTCACATATATCACATTTATAAGGTCTTTCATTAGTATGAGTGAAAATATGATTTCTCAGGTTTCCTGAAAAAATTATTGTAGTAAATTCAATGAAGTACCTAACTGAGGAACTTTACATAAAAACTATTCGATTTTGCAGTTATTACATCTGTTCAACTTTGGACAGACATATATTTGAAGTCAGTAGGTGAGACAATTGGAATTTATCTATTGAATAAAAAACACGTGAGCAGCATCGCTCCGTCACCTAGGTAATATTTTGTTACTAGCTCAACAACAACTCCAGTTACCGAAAGATCATAAATCGTAGTCGAGTATGTAAGTATAAAAGGATTTAAAAACCAATTCCACACCTCGCTGTTGAATTTAGATACAGTGTACTAGTCTATTTAGTATATTATTTTCGTGAAACATACGAATGAAAATATTGTAACTATATCTAAAGGATTTCAAGGATTCAAAAGTTTCCATTACGATTCAAATAGGCTGAAGAAATATTTAGAAATAGGTAGTTGCATATTTTCAAGTACGTAGTTGGTTTCATGTTGCTAGTGTACTGAAATATTAAGCAAAATAATATATTTTTCTAGAATATCAAACTCCTTTGCTCTTTTCATGAGGTAGTAATATCTTCTTGAGAATGTGAAAAAAAAATGTAAAAAAATATATCAAACTTTTCTAGTATACTTCACGAAATAATTCAATCATAAAACTCACTAGTATAAGTTTTCTAGATTATTATAAGTCAAAGTTCTTTTTTAGCGATTGAATAACAAGTGAATGGAAAAAATATTTCGAATATTTCGAAAAAATCCATATTGGAGTAGGGAAATTTTTTCGAATTTTTCTCATAGTACCTTTCTGATGAAAAGCTTTATTACACAAATGACATCTATGAGGCTTCAATCCAGTATGAGTTTTTCTGTGGGAAATGAGGGTGGATACTCGATTGAACGTTTTTTGACATACTTCGCAAATATACGGTCGTTCTGAAGAATGAATAGCTCTGTGCTGGGAAAGAGTGGACATTTGGCGGAATGCTGTAAAAAAGGATACGGTGGATACGGGAAAAAGGAGAAAAATCAAACCAAGATGCAAATAACGCGACAACCTGTATTTACTCTCACCTTTACCACAAGTATTGCACTGGAATTTTCTTTCGTCCGTATGTGTTGGTAAGTGGCGCATGAGGGTATACTGATGTCCAAACTCCTTGGAACCTAATGGAAAATAAAAGTCTTGATAAACACTCATTATCTATGTATAGTGTATATATATATATATATATATATATATATATATATATATATATATATATATATATATAATATTATATATATATATATATATATATATATATTATATATATATATATATATATATATATATATACAGGGTGTTTCTAAATTGATGCGAAAGATTTCAATGGGTGATTCTTTAGCAAAAATTATGGGGGGTCTTTCATATAACTTTTTGTTCAACACCCTTTTCCCTCCAAGTTACAGCCCTTTGAAATTAGGTGAAAAAAATTGTTTTTATTCAATACATCCACTTTGGAAAAATTTGGAAAAATGAAATTTGGCAGATAACTGCTGATAATACAATGGCAGTTTTTGAGTGTTTTTGTTACCCTTAAATGTAATCACAAGGGGCTGAAAAACACAACCCCTATAATATTTTGCATCAGAACTTTTTAATGCGCCTATATTTTCCTTTTCAAAAAATACATTCGAAAAGACAGACTCGATCTGCAACTTTTTTATGTCTTGATTTTTAATCATAAAGTTGTTAGTTTGATCACAAAAAAATAAAATAGTGCTCAGACTATTTTCACATAAATTCAGAGGTTATCATTTATCAAAAAAAAAACAAGTAAGCTGCTGTCAAATGTCAAATAATTTGTTAATTGTTATTAGTAGTACAATTATTGTTCAATCCGCTCTAATTTGCAATATTCTTCAACTAAATAAAAAAATGCCATTCTTTCATAAAGTTTTATTTAGTTGTGAAAAATGTTTGAAGTCATTATAAAACTGTCTAGAAATTAGAAAAAATCAGGACAATAAAACTATTTGTCATATGACTTCATTTGACAGCAGTTTACTTGTTTCTTTTTAAATAAATGATAACCTCTCTGTGAATTTATGGGAAGAGTCTGAGCACTATTTTATTTTTTTGTGATCAAACTAACAACTTTATGATAAAAAGTCAAGACATAAAAAAGTTGCAGATTGAGTCTGTCTTTTCAAATATATTTTATAAATAGGAAAGTATAAGCGCATCAAAAAGTTCTGATGCAAAATATTATAGGGGTTGTTTTTTTCAGCCCCTTGTGCTAACATTTTAGTGTAACAAAAACACTCAAAAACTGTCATTTTATTAGCAGCAGTTATTTGCCAAATTTCATTCCTCTAGTTTTTTCCTAAGTGGATGTATTGAATAAAATCAATTTTTTCACCTAATTTCAAAGGGCTGTAACTTGGAGGGAAAAGGGTGTTGGACAAAAAGTTATATGAAAGACCTTCCTTAATTTTTGCTGAAGAATCACCCATTGAAATCTTTCGCATCAATTCAGAAACACCCTGTATATATATATATATATATATATATATATTATATATATATATATATATATATATATATATATATATATATATATATATATACAGGGTTCCCCAAATTCGATGGCCTATTAGAAGTATCTGGAGAGCGAAAGAAGTTAACGACTTGAAATTCGACCTACACGTATAAGAGGTTATGATCTACACTTGGAAAATATTATCATCATTGCAACGTTGCCAGATTTACGAGTAACTTATGCTCACTATGGTATTTCAAATGGCACACTATGTATATTCTGATATTTGTGTATTCTGTGGAACATTTTGAACCTTTTTTATAGACCATATGACATACCTATCTTGAGTCATCTCCAAAATAAAAATTCTTTTTCGATAAATTAGGCAACAAACATCTCCGAATTAAAAATTTATTTCTTCTCAACTATCACAGCTAGAGCACTGAAATGTTTGTAAAAGAATAATATAAGGTTAGTTTAACACAATAAATTATGAGAGTCAAGATAACTCATACAGGGTGTTCACAAAATAATGTTCTTTGGGTAGAACATAAAAGTGAAATTTATGCATTAATTTAAATGGAACAACCTATCTTTTCTAGCAGCATTCAAAGGAAGAATGAATTCCTCAACTGAAAGTATAATATAATATAATACTTATCTCTAGCGGTTCAAGAGCAAAAAACTATAAAAAATTAATTAGAACAAACATAACTTTTCATTCTAGACCTGAGGGCTATCATGGCACCGCAAATAAATGTCACCGGTTTGCTCACCTTTTACCTCGAACTTTGGAACACGTCAGGCATTCAAAAAAAATACAGACTCTAACCAAAAAGTGAAATAATAATAATAACTAGGTATGCAATGCAAGCTGCTGTTTGCAAATATTGAGCGAAGGAAGCATTTTTTCAACTGAATTTGAGATTTTCAAAAATAAAAGTCATGTCGTCCTTAACCAACATGTATGCTAATGATTACCGTTTGAATGTTATTGACACAAAAGGCCGTTCCGAATCTGCGATTAACATGTTCAATACATGTCCGCAAATATGTGGGTCTATGTTCCTCTGTTATGACATAAACATAGGTGTTTGTGTCCTAGACATGTCCGCATTCAGGCAGGGCGCAGATTCGGAACAAACATGTTGGTTAAGGACGACATGACTTTTATTTTCGAAAATCTCAAATTCAGTTGAAAAAATGCTCCCTTCGCTCAATATTTGCAAACCGCAGCTTGCATTGCATACCAGTTATTATTATTGTATCACTTTTTGGTAAGAGTGTGTATTTTTTTTTAATGCCTGACATGTGCAAAAGTTCGAGGTTAAAGGTGAGCAAACCGGTGACATTTATTTGGGTTGCCATGATAGCCCTCAGGCCTAGAATGAAGAGTTATGTTTGTTCTAATTGAGTTTCTCTAGTTTTTTGCCCATAAGTCTTGAACCGCCAGAGATAGGTATTATATCTTTCAGTTGAGGAATTTGTTTTCCTTTGAATTCTGCTATAAAATATGAGGTGTCCCATTTGAAATTAATGCATAAATTTCACTTTTATGTTCTACCAAAAGAACATTATTTTGTGAAGGTATGAGATACCTTGACCTTCATAATTTATTGTATTAACCTAACTTTATATGATTCTCTGACAAAAATTTCAGGGCTCTAGCTGTGATAGTTGAGATAAAATAATATTTTAATTCGGAGATGTTTGTCGCCAAATTTTACTAAAAATTATTTTTATTTTGGAAATGGCTCAAGATAGGTATGTCATATGTTCTATAAAAAAGTTTCAAAATGTTCCATAGAATACAAAAATATTGAAATATACATGGTGTGCCATTTGAAATAACATAGTGAGCATAAGTTACTAGTAGATCTGGCAAAGTTGCAATAATAATATTTTCCAAGTGTAGATCATAACCTCTGATACGTGTAGCCCGAATTTCAAGTCGTTAACTTTTTTCGTTCTCTAGATACTTCGAATAGGCTATCGAATTTGGGGAACCCTGTATATATATATCAGGGGCGGCTAGTCAAAGGAGGCTAAGGAGGCTAAGCCTCCTCAATAATATTTCGTGCATCACTAATATATTATTTTGAATAGTCAGCATATTCATATTAATCAAAATCATATTATTTTATGCACCTGCCTTCCTTTCAACCTACATTATATAATATAATTTATTAATTAAGATAGAAGGTATTTACATTTACTGCATTTCATTCATTTCAAGATTTGTGGCAACGCTGCGGAGGCTTAGAAAGGTATATTCTCAACGTTCATTATGCCTGCCACAGAAAAGCAAACAACGGTGCAAATACTCCGAATGAGCAATAGAAAAGCAAAACACATGTAAATGGCAACACCGATAGGAACCCAGTCTCATACAATGTCGACCAATCACAACTATAGAATTTCGCGTGACATCGAGTGAATTCGTTGGAAAGCATTAATTGAATCGTAGTGTGATCGTAGTTACTAATGGCCGAAAACTGCAGCGTGTTTACTTATATTGCTCGCGTATTGTTTTAAAATGAGTTTGGTTACTGAAGTTAATTTCAAAAATTTCAATGGTGACTTAGTGGAATATTTGTTATCGCATAACTTTAGTGCTCTAAGTTATGAGGATAAAGTTTTGATAAAAGCATTGCGACCTACCCTTGAATTAAACAATTTGGTGCAGCGTAACAGACAACAAAACCGCGGTTTTAATATAAGGAATTATAAGAGACATCCTTGCCTAACCGGATCACAGGTAAAAAATAAATTATTTTGTTGGCAGTGTTTACTTTTTACTAGTGAAAATGTCTCTGTTTGGGGCCGGTTAGGATTAGAGGATTTAATTCTATACCTAGTTGAAAGTGAGGAATTTTTCACCGATAAAGTAACTTCAAATACAGCACGCGGATTAATATCTTACTTACAAGATATGGAATTTATATATTTTTTAAACATCTTTAAATTAATTTTTGAACAAACAGAAATAGTTTTTCAAATCTTACAGCACAAGTTTTCAGATGTAATTTACTCACGAAATCGGCTCAAGTTTCTTTTGGAAAAAATTTCAGAATTTCGTGCAGAAGTTTGTTTTAAAAAACTATTTTCTGTATTTCAAACTATTGATGATACGACTCAATTTAGCCCAAAACGAAAGAAATTCAGTTACGCAGATATGGAGCTTCACTATAAGCAAATATTTTATGAAATTTTGGATACTATTAGGGGTCAAATAGAAATAAGGTTCTCTGATTTGAAAGAACTGCATTTCTTCGACTTACTCAATAAAAATTTGTTAACCGGATTTTCGGCTAATTTTCCAGATAACCTTTTGGAAAATTTATGTCAAAAATACACTTTTTTTGATAAGGTGGCCATAAAAAGTGAACTGTGTGTTGTTTATAATGACAATGAAATTTTGGGGCAAAATGAAAATCATGTGAGGACTATTAAATACCTTTTTGATAATGATTTGAATCAAGGTTCACCCCAAGTTTATAAACTCTTTTGTCTAATTGTTTCTATCCCGGTGACATCGGCTTCCGTAGAGCGCTCGTTTTCCACTCTTAAGAGAATTAAAACTTATTTACGAAATTCAATGAGCCAGGATCGTTCGAAAAATATCAGTTTGTTGTCTATTGAAAAGGAATTGGTAAAACTTTTGGCGAAAGACAAAAAATTTTATGAGGATGATCATTTTGCTAACGTTAAAGATCGCAGAATCTCGCTAATCTTCAAAAATATATAACAGCTTTTTATTTGCTCTCACCAGCTGTTAACAAATTCGTTAAGTAGGTAGGTAGGTACCTATTTTGTGAAAGAAAAAAAAATTTGATGAATAGATGAATTGGCTTAGAAGAGTTTTTGTGATTATTGTAAATAGGAGTTGTAGGTCTCAAGGTAGACACTCGAAAGTGAAAACAAATTAATAGCTTAGGGTGCTTGTTTTACTTTGATTTTCTTTAAATTATAAGGCGGTTGACCTTGAAATCCTAAAAATTTTCGGATATGGTGTATTTTTTAACACCTCTTGTAGCCCCCTCAAACCAAAACCTCACGAGCCGCCACTGATATATATATATATATATATATATATATATATATATATATATATATATATATATATATATATATATATATATATACATATATATATATATATATATATATATATATATATATATATATATATATATATATATATATATATATATATATATATATATATATATATATATATATATATATATATATATATATATGTATGTATGATATATATATATATATATATAATATATATATGTATATATATATATATATATATATATATATATATATATGTATATATATATATATATATATATATATATATATATATATATATATATATATACATATATTATAAATAGGAGAAAAAAATTGTCCTAGAGTCCGTGCTCGCGAAATGGGCCCGGGCCAGAAATTTGACGTTATATGATAAATAACTTTAATGATTCAACATATAGATAAATATGCAAAACTTCTACGAAGAGATAACAGAACTATAATGATTAACTCATAATCTTATGCTGTATTCTGATTAAAGTACTTGCATTTAAATGTGGATCTATTTGTTCTTAAAAGATTTTAAAAATGCTCATATTTTTCGACACTGCTTCAAAACGGTTCAAATTGGTTAGTTCTGTGTGTAACTATCAAAACAACATGTGTAGAATTCCGTCATCTAGGTTGTATTTTACCCATATTTTTGTTAATTTTCACATATTAATTTTAGATCCTCTCAGTCAATTTTAAGGGTCTTAAATACCTGCAAAATCGCTTCAAATTACAACATATAAATTTGGGCGATGAAAAAAAACATTTCAAATCCCCAAATTGTTCCTTCTTAACATCAAACAAATTCACGTACCTACAAATGTTCAGCCTTCAACTGAATCTGGAGTGGCTATAGAGATGCTCAATGCTCGAAAATCCTCAAAAACTGGACATAACAGAAGTACCGAAACTGCAGTCTTTGACTCATACCTTTCTGTAATTAATGCCTTGGAAAACAATGAACTGCCAGTTGGTCTTTGCCTTTGTTAAAAACATATCATTTCATAAGTTGGAAAGATACGGTGTTAGAGATAATCAATTGAAATCAAAAGATAGTTACTTGACTAACAGAAATCAACATGAAATTAAAATTAAAGAAAATTCTTATGTATCATCAGTTAAAAAGACCAATGCAGAGGTCCCGCAGGGTAGCATACTTGGGCTTCTCCTCTTCATTTTGTATGTCAATGACCTGCCCCAGTAAATTAGATGGTGAGGAAATGGTTAATCTGTTTAATTATGCTGATGATATTAATGAAATTATTTTTCTAATTTCCAATCTCCAGGTACTATTTTATGGAACTATATTCTGGGGTTGTTTCGCTGGTACGGAAGCAATTTTTTTGCAAGTACTTAGAGCTCAACTTGAAAAAAACTGAGAGAGTTGCAGAGAACTTTTCCGACAACATGAGATTTTGACATTTCATGGTTTATACATAACGTAATTTGATTCTTTCATGCCCATCAGAAACTAGTTTATCAATACAAAAACAAAAATTCAAAAAGACATAATAACCAATATCTTTATCCGATCCACTATTCGACTCTCGCAGAAAAAGCTCCGTTATATATGGGTCTACGTTCACTTAATGCTAAAAAACTATGAGAATATAGAAAAAATGCTTTTAATCGAGAGGTTTTGGCATGTTGATTTCTTGTGAACAGTATCTATCAGATATCAAAATTTCAAATATCGTAGTCCAGGAGGTCTAAAACGAGTATAAAAACTAGTCCCGCACCTAACTATTGACTTTCGATACTATGTAATAGTCTATCATTTACGGGGAAAGTACGTCAAAAAAAGTAAGGAGTGCCTACTATCGAAAATATTTTTCATATTTCTTCAATCTTCCACTTGTTATAATGTAATGGTAGGTATGCTTCCATCTAGGAACTTCATAATATATTTCGTTTACTTATAGTTTTTTGAATATTTAACAGTTTGAGTAAAAAAAAATTACGGAATCACTCACATATCCCACAAGACCATATTTTCACATGTTTTCCATCCAACATTTTGTATTTCACGAAATGAGGTTTGTTTTCCATTTTGATATTCTCATTTTTACAGAAGTTATTTGTAAACGTATTCTCCCCAAGCAAACCTCCAAAGTCAGAATTGCCAACTGTTTCAGGGAAGACCAGTGAGGGGCCATCTTCAGATTGTTCTTGGAGATTTGAGAAACCATTCGAAACATTTGTTCGAAACTGTTCCAATTCAGAAAAAAGTAGTACATCATCATCCTTAACCTCTTCGGTTTTTATTTCACTATAATAATATTCATATAGGTATATTATAATCATAATAATTAATTAATTCAACTCAAAAATTGGTTACAACAAAACTGAATCCGTTTTGAAAAATGAAAATCTTGTGAAAGTCTTGAAATTCACAGTAAAATAACATACCTCACCGACATATCTTCATTAATTGAACTAGGAAAATCTAAATCTGATATAACAAAATTTTGTTCCATAATAATATCCCTAAATAGTCCAGGAATTATATTCTTTCAATTAGTTTACGTTTTTTAAATTAAACGTCCGTTTTGAAATAATAATGGTTACCATCAGTGCTCAAATAGAATCAGATATATTGATAAATGTGCAGTTAATTTACTTACCAAGTTCTTAAGTGTATTAAATGGGTATTAAAAAAATTTTAATCGTCTAAAAAATTGAATGATATATGAATTGCTGACATCTATCACTCTAACTCTTCAATTATTATAAACAAATTTTCTCAACCGCATTTTGTTTGAAATAAAAATTGAAATTTTTTTTAATTCAAATTAAACTTATGGATTTTTCTATGAGAGATTGGACGGCTGTGACTCTAGATATACCAACTTCGATCCATCGTCATATTTCGTTGACCAGACTATTCTCTTTCCTTATACTTACTGAGAAATCAATAAAAATTCGTGATTGAACATAACTTCACTAGCCGAAATATTTTTCACCGTAAATAACTTATAATAAATACATTTGCAGAATTTGAATTTCAAATTCAAGTTTATCATAGATCATTGAATAACTTAATTCCAGGAAGCGTTCTTAAATCAGTTCTGTGCGTGAATACAACCACGGTATAGAGTTAATACGATTTCACTATGTTCCATTATTCAGTATAATAATATAACCTATTCGAAGATTATTATGGAACGATATATGAAATTCAAGCACTATATTACTATAAAAAGAGATTCAAAATAAAATTACAAAATTTGATAATAGTGAGCAGAATCTTACTTATGCAAACTCAAATTACATTTAAACGGGATATAAACAACAACTTTATCCAAAGTCATCAATCTGAGATGAAGAAATAATAGAGGCGGAATCTATTTTTTTCAAAACTATACTATTTATAACGATATTTTTTGGATATTACTGTATTAGGGTAATTACTACCTACTTTAATATATTAATTTCTTCATTACGTTATAAAGAATAGATAGAAAGTGTGAAAATGGTGATAAAACATGTGGAACTATGTTGAAAATTTAAAATAACACAAAATTTAAATAAATTTTTATATTTATGTGGATATCTAAAAATTTGTCTCAAACCACAGTAAATACATTTGATTTCTTCACATTAGTTTTTGATTGGGCAAGTCTTGTCTTCGAAAATTGGTGCTTTTCGAAAAATAGAATATTTTCAACATCACGTCTCATTATAAATGCTTGAATTTTCAGAAGATTTTTTTTTATAGTACAATTAAAATCCAAAAAAGGTTTCCTAAGGGATGCTCAAAGAATTCGTTTTTTGTCGAATCAAAATATTGGTGCAAGATAACAATTGAAGATTTATTGTAGAATTATTGAGTTTAATCATTGAAGAATTGTTTCTAGTTTATTTCATTTTTCTAAATCCTTAAAGAGCAGGAAGAGGAGATCAAAATCAAATTTTCTTATTCGTCACTGTTTTCTAGTCATTCCAATTTCTAATTCTTGGCGACGTGGCGGATAAATGTTGAAACATTAGAAATATAATTATTAACATATAAAAAGCACAGATGACATAGTTGATGTAGGACATAATAGAATAGTTATTTATGTACCAAGTGCGTTACTAGATCCTACTAGAATGCGTTACATTCATCCCTCGGGCCAGAGGCCCTCGGGCCGAATGTTTCCCGATGGGAGTAAGGATCTAGTAACGCACGCGGAGCATACAAGATTTGATTTTGCACAAAAAAATTATTATATTATTTTGAATAAGCGATTTTAAAATAGTTTCATTGCTCCAATCCATTTTCCTTCTCATAGTAGGCATGTCATTTGTTGATATTTTGACGTTTGTGAATATTTTTGTCATCATATTCAGTGAATGTCATGCTGCTTTCTTTGTGTAGTCTTATAGAAATAATGAAAATGAAAATGAATTTGCCCAAGAATATCATAGAAAATGCAGCCAAACAAAACTGCGAATAATTAATTGCCGGAGAAATCCAGAGTCTTATACGACAAGGATTATGAAGTATTTAATCAATAAAATTTGCTTCATTTCTCCTAGTACAATAAGCGGGCGTTTTAAATCCATTATGCCCGCAAATGCGGGCGTAATGGCCTAGGGCATAATGAGTGTGTTTATAGCAACCTTATCCAAGGTGAAATAAACGTATAATAGAAAAATAAAGCAATTTGTGATATTGCCTTTATTCTCTTGTTTGAAAAAGAAGATCAATTATCAATAGTATATAAATATATATGTACTGTGTTATATCCTAACACTAGAGCCTGACCCCCTGACCAACTGACCACAGGACATGGCCTAGTAGCCAGGTCATAAAACGAGATATCCATCGATCGCCATCCATAATTTAGATTTAAGGTTATATTTTGAGAATCGAATTCAAGTGTAGATAATATATTTCCAAGGACTACGTTAACATCGCTTTGTTTTTGTAAAACTTGAACTTACTTCATGTACACATGCAATATTTAGCCGACAAAAAACAACATTTATAACTCTAATTGTCACATCAATATATGTACATGAGTAAACTTGATGGCAGATTATTAAAATGGTCACGAAAATGCAGTAAGTCAACTTATGTTTCTGCCTGATCATTTTGTATTACACAAGATCGGTATCTTGTGTTATACAAGAACTTTAATCTTGTGTTGAACAAGATTATCGGTATACTAGTTGCATTATGCAGGGGCTAAACATTTCAGTATACATTTCCCAAAAATTAACCGATATATATTATAAGAAATCATTTTGAAGCTGATTTACTTAAAATTTCAATTAAAGTATGAAATTGTAAATTGCTTGACGTCACTTTTTTAAATGGAACCCCCTGTATATTATGGTAAATTTAAATTCTACTGATAATCTTCCACAACTTTTTCATGAGGCAATGTATACTTTAAATGAACCGTTTCCAAAACATTTACGGTCAAATAATGTAACCATGTCTATAACACCTTGGCTGCTTTTAATTGTTGTCAGTTCCCTAGACAATTAAATTACACTTCTGCTGGTCAATATTTGACAAAGTGTAAATGGCTTGAAAGTTTAAACTGTATTTTCAGTTGAAAATATTCACAATGTGTTTAATCAAGACTCAGCGAAGAATCGGAATATTAATTATGATTGGCTGTGGTGAGAAAACAAGAACACAACACGAAGTTTGAATAATGTTCAACAGTAAATATCCAAACAGAGAACCTGTGAGTCAATCTACAATCAGTCGAATTGAGACTAAGAGGAGAGAGACTGGCACTGTTAAGGATCTGGCCAAACCTAGAAGGCCTGGCATTCCTAATGACAAAAAACTGGATAGCCTGGTTTCATTACACGAAAATCCGAACCTCTCAAGTATCTTTAGATAACACGATTCATAGATCGACTCTAACAAAATTTTTAAAGAAGGAAAAGTGACACCCGTATAAAATTCAATTAGTTCAAGAGCTACTAGAAGATAGTCCAGACCGCAGAAACTAGTCTTGCCAGACCATGACCAAAAGAAGAACTGATAACCCTAGATTCGTGAAACACATATGCTTTTCAGATGAAGCAATGTTTTGCTTGAATGGAGAAGTAAATAGACATAATTTTACATACTGGGCGGCAGAAGATCATTTCCATTGATTGTGATAAACAACTTAATGTTTCTAACATACACCATCCAAGGTATATGGAGGCATTTCGATGTTTCGTGAACTCGTACAACCAGCTCCGCTAGGAGGTTTGTTTGATTAGTTTCAAATAAATGTCCTAGTTCACTTCATTTTATTGCCACGAACGTGTATCGATAACACGAAGAATTCTGTTTTCTATATATATATATATATATATATAGGTTGTGTTCTTTTAATTGGTAGGTTATTTTAAAACATCAAATTTTTATAATTCAATGTTTATTGAATTTTGACGTTTCAATGTAAAACATTAAAAGAAAATGTTTTAAAAGAACTTACTGAACACAACACACCTGAAAATATAATTAAAATGTTTAAGAAAAGCTACCACAAAAAAAATACATATATTTCAATAAAAGAATGAAAATTGTTTGAAGGAGTGGCTATTCACTAATGGCTAATTGGCTTATGTGGTTATTCATGTCTATACTCATGATATAAAATATATGAAGTAGGTATCAGAGGGTTATAAAACTATATCTGGCCGTCCATGGATTCAGCCTCTACAGGTGAATTTTCACGAATCATAGGCGTTTATGGTTCATAGACATTTGAAAATACTAGCTATGTTTGACCCCTCTGGGGAATCTCAATTTTTACTGATCGAGGTTCATTGGTGTTCGGGTTTAAATACTGTAGTCATCTAAATAGATAGAAATATATTTTATCATATCATAAAATGTAGATTACAATTATAATTAATTAAAATAAGAAACGAAATAAAATCTCATCGACCGGCGATTAGAGAGTGATTTTTTGAACTTCAAAACATTAGATAAAGTCACACTTGTTGAAATCTATCAATTCATTAAACAATTAGGCTATAATAATCCTTAAACTAGTTTTTGATTTCGTATAATACTTCATCACATTTTTCAAAATATATCGATATATTCAATCGGCATATAGATGAATATTTAATGAACGGTTCATGGTACTCTTCGTTTTGTTTAATTGAACTAATCCTCTTCAAGCAAGTTTTAGTGGCACTCTTTAATAATTCTTCTTTGTAGACATTTTTCATTAGGCACAAAAATGAGTACGTATCTTCTTTCAAAACTATTAGTGTTGTATATAACGAGACTGCGGCGATGAATGATGACTCAAGACTGAAAAATGTTGGGAACATAGATAAACAGTCACATACGAAGAAACTCCCAAAGTATATTTCCTATAAAAAACATATTTCCAATTACTATACTATTCTTTCCAAATCGAGGAACTCACTTGAAATAGGTACTCACTTTCTTTTCAATCTGTTTCGTTTTTCTCAAATAATGCTCTAGAAATGTTGATGGCTCAGGACGCACAATTCCGAAATTTATAGTGGACAGTATTTTTCGTTCCATGGTTAAAATTTCTTTTTTAGAAAATTTATCATTCAATAAAGAAGTTAATTTAGAGGCCTACAAATCCAAAATATGAAAATTTATCAGAAAATAAACGATAAAAGTTATAGTGTAATATAGGGTATGCCTATAGTGTAGAGTGTACTATAGGCATAAAACGTCATAATGGTTCAATAACTTAGTTAATTGTTGATTTTTTTCTAGGTAGTTATAGAGATACAAAAATAGTATTAAGAGTTATTATGAATCAAATCGATAAATTCGTGTTTTCCCAATTATTCAATTAATCTGACTGAACTAACGAAAACAAGTTTTCATGTATAACTGTTCGATCAAGTGGTATTGTTTTTCTACATATTTGATTTCATTAACATTGTACATGATATGATCAATCGTCACTGACGTTCAAGTTAGTAAGGCTATTCAGCTATAGCACAATACGACGTGTTATTGGAAATATATAGAAATACTTACAGGTATAAGCACCGAGTTGTTTGCAAATTTATGTACTATCCATAAGGACGTAATGGCTAGTAAAGTACCTTCTTTTGATTCTACACAAGTGTGTGATGTAGAATCCATAATTTTTATTGCCAAATAATATTCATTTTCCGGTATGTTCAATAATTGCTGCAAAAAATTCAAACTATTTAATGAATATACCTATAGCATACTTCATATATACATATATAGTAGCAAACTGTAATTTATGTCTAGCGGCTCAGGTACGATGATGTTGAGTTCTATGAAAACTACACAAAAGCTCACTCTAGTCTAGACTCTAGAGGCACAATTACCTACACTTCATTACGATGTTTGTTCATTTATACTTTCATTTTTTTCTATAAATTGATGAAATATATTCTGACCATTTATTTATTCGTTTGTTGTAAACTTCCAGTTCTGAAGGCAACAGCAACTTGACCAAAGTTTGTGGTAATATGTTAGAAATATACCATAATCTAAATTTGAGAGAACATATTTGAATGTCAGTGAGAGATAGATTTCTGTAACTTAAGGTGAATGTTATGAGGACAATTTCAATATATCATTACAACAAAATAAAATCCTGAAACGTTTAGCTTTCTAGCTGTGTAGCATCGATTGTCTTAGTTTCAGAAAACCGATTTAATGTACTTTCTCATGGGTAAAATTTTCTCCATCTCATTACTCCAGAAGATCAGATCTGATGGGAGGAAACTGTTATTTTTAAGGTCAATCCATTATATATATACCGACCTCTGGGGTTGCATCTTAGAATTGAAGTGTTGAAGTAAATTTTATTGACATTAAATGAACCCCCACATTTAATATTTATCTGAAGACTTCGCCGTTCATTTAAATATATGGTCTAATTAATTCTAAAGTAAGCAATGAATTTCTTTTTATTTGTAGATGAATCTATGTTTATTGCTATAAAATAATTGAGTGATAAATCACGGATAGCTGCCGACTCATAAACGATTTTAATTCTGAGTAATCGCTTACCTGAATTTTGAGAAGCCAGTCCACAATAATTAAACGCATGTTCGCAGTCAAAACAGTCTTTTCAGCATTTTTTTTGGGGATATACTTCCATTCTTCATATAAGAGAAATTTTATATATTCCTGTAAGTGTAAGTGTAATCTTTATTGGGTACAAAATTTAAATTCTTAAATCAGTTCAATCTGAGTGAAAAAATATAACAAGCAAAAAACAAGGCAGATAAAACATCTCCCTATTATATGTATATATATATATATATATATATATATATATATATATATATATATATATATATATATATATATATAATATTTATATATATATATATATATATATATATATATATATATATATATATATATATGTATATATATATATATATATATATATATATATTATATATATATATATATATATGTACACAACCATCATCATCACAACATTTACTTAGATGTTTTCCTCACCTTCTGACTGTTATCTTCAAATATTTTCTTATCCAAGAGATTTTCTTGAGAATCTAAAACAATAAAATGATGATAATATGTCATCGATGGAAACTGCGGTATATCATTGTTTATATTACTGTTGATTTATCTTTAGCTGATCAGTTGGTGAACTATAATATGATAATTGGTTATATATTGGAAATATATTATCGGTTCGAAACATGTTTAGGACTATTTGGCCCTCATCAGAATGGTTTTAGTCAAGTTTGAGTGGTAAAAAAAACAACAAACTAAATTCCTTGCTGTAGGTCAAATTACCAAAACTCAGAGCCACTGTATTAATTACTTTCTGATGTACAACAGTGTCTCAAATGAGATAATTCGTGTCGAATACAACTGAAGGACGGTGTTCTATTCCACCTTCTCAGGTTTTTTTATTGATATATATATATATATATATTTTTATATATTTATAATATATATATATATATATATATATATATATATATATATATATATATATATATATATATATATATATATAATATATATATATATATATATATATATATATTATAAAAACTGATATATATATATATATATATATATATATATATATATATATATATATTAATAAAAAAACCTGAGAAGGTGGAATAGAACACCGTCCTTCAGTTGTATTCGACACGAATTATCTCATTTGAGACACTGTTGTACATCAGAAAGTAATTAATACAGTGGCTCTGAGTTTTGGTAATTTGACCTACAGCAAGGAATTTAGTTTGTTGTTTTTTTTACCATATATATATATATATATATATATATATATATATATATATATATATATATATATATATATATATATATATATATATATATATATATATATATATATATATATGGGGGGGACCCAAAGCCTGCCACCTAGATGTTTTTTCATGGAGAAGAATTATCAAAATAAGTTATGTAGTTTCTGTGAATTTTATAGAAAACCAGGCCGGGTAGCTGGTTTTGCGCATTTGCCATTTTGTATAAAAAAATATCTTGGCCGGAGAAATGCGTGGGTGGGTGTATCACATCATTCATGTTTTCTATCCCAAATTTGACTACGTCGCTCTGATGAGGACAAATCACGTGTCAACGGCTGCTTCTGTATGGGAGTCAAAGGGATAATAAGTTGCTTCTTCTATTTCAACTTCTCCAATTATTTTGGTAAAATTACTATTTGTGAGGAGAAAACATTACAATTTCTACTAATATTTTCCATTTCATGCTTTTTCATTACCAAAACTTAAAGGATATTTGAATTTGTATTACTTGTCTCTTCTTATCCATTGCAGGCCATTTCAGTTAGAAAATCGACTTCTTAAATAGTTAACGGTTTGTCACGTAACGTCGCGAATTTCTCAAATATTTTAATTTTATTGCTATGAAAAGACAAGCAAATAGCAATACAACACATGCAAAAATATTTTAAATATACATACACTTCTATATATATATATATATATATATATATATATATATATATATATATATATATATATATATATATATATATATATATATTTATAAATATATATATATATATATATATATATATATATATATATATATATATATATATATATATATATATATATATATATATATATATATATATATTTATATATATTTCTAAATTTTAGTTGAAAAATAGTGAGTTTTGAAGAGTCATATGATCAACATTAGAACCCCGAAAATTCGACACTCCGGGAAACTCGACAAGCCTGACACTTCTTTTGGCTTTGAAAAGGAAACAGAATATAAACACGCACGGTATCTTCGTGAAAAGCTAATTTAATTTACAGTTATAATTATGCTTATGGACTGATAAAGAGTGGTGAATATATAGCTCTGAAAAGACTGAAATTTTATTCAAATAAATCCTAAATCTTAAATAATAGAATAAAACATAAAATATTGCTGTAGCACAGTAATAGCACTTTAACTAATAAGTGGAATAATTAATAGTTAAGTAGGCTAAGGATTGATTAATTAAAAACAATATCTCAAAGTTGATGCTTTGAAAATATTTAAGTATTACAAAATAATAAATATGAAAATATTTTAGTATTTGAAAATAACTAATACAGTAGGTACTAAAGTAGTACTAATATTTCGAAACTGAAAATTTAACATTCTGTAACTATTTGATTCTCTATTTTATGAAGATTTATAATATTGCTCCAAATACCATTATTAGGACTGTCTTTAGAAAGGGGCAAATGCCGATCGTCTAGTCTAACTAATAATTTTCTTGAATTTTTGAGGGGGCTCAGGTCCTTTGGAGTCGGCGCCACTGATTATATATATGTATATATATATATATATATATGTATGTATATATATGTATATATATATATATATATATATATATATATATATATATATATATATATATATATATATATATATATATATATATTATATATATATATATGTATATAGGTATATATATATATATATATATATATATATATATATATATATATATATAATATTTAACTATTTATATAATTTGTAACGAGATAATTATTAATGAATATGAGATAATTAATCATGAATTTATTTAATCTGGTTCTTTATTTTTTAATTTTTGTCATATTATGAATTGAATGAAAATGGATCAGTTGTTCACATGATGATGATATAGAGATCGAATATAGGTACACAATATTTATCAAATAGCTGTTCTATGAGAAGGTGGAAGTTTATTTTAGATATAGGTCATCGTTTAGTGAATATTCTGAGTTATATCGATTTATTAAATTAGTATTTAGAACTTACCACTCATATATCTCTTCTCAATCTTTCTGATAAGAGTAGTTTTTTGAGCGGGTTTGATAATTTTTGCAATTTTTTTGCATTCATCTGTCTCCAGAATTTTACGTTTATTCGATTCTCCTCTGGACCATTGTGTATTTATATTATTGTGTAATGTTCTCAGGGCGGGTCTACTCAATGTTGATTTATTAATTATTTTTTCCATTCTGTATTGCCAGCTGCAACCGAGTACTTCAATAATTATAATTTAAATGATATTTCAAATAGATGGATGTCCATCACAAACTGTCCCTTAATACGAATGTCTCTCATTGAAGACACAAAAGCAACAGAGACAGGTGTGGAATTTTTTGTATGTATCTATAAAAAGAAACTTATCACATTGTCATAGAAAAAATCATATAAGGATACCATTTGTTGGTCATTTGAATATCAACAAAGGAAATCTATGGTAATCAATTGAATTTTGTTTTTTCTTTGATTCTGATTTAGTTCATATCATATAATGAACAAAAAACTCGATTTTCTTTTGAACACCTCATATCTAAATTGTTGATATATATTCGACGAGTAAAATTGATTTACTCATTCCTATGTATATATGAATTTTCAATGATTATTGTTGATATTCTGTTTTTCAATATAAGACTTCGAGATTGTCAAAGATTACATCTTCAACATTGTATAACCACACTATCGAATATCACAACAATAGGTTCTTGAATATCTCCCATATATTCCGATTTTTAGAATTGCTCATCTTCATATGTTTTACATAAACACTTAATTAATTCTATATTTAATGTTCTTGAATCACATTTCATTGTTATATGGAAAAGTATCACTAATTTCTAAAAAGAGAACTGATCCCATAAATAAAATTATAACCAAATATATGCAAGATCAAAATTCTCGTATCGCATTCGAAATTCAAAGAAACATTTTTGACCAATTAAAAATATGTTGAATAGGTTTTAATGGTCTCAGAAAAATGAAATTTAATATTATAATTGAAAAAGTGTACAGACATATCTGTCTGATGAGATTTGTTGAAATATAATAATTACTTATGTACTTTCAGAGCCTTAGAAATTGATTTGATACGCTCATTTTGAACATTTTGTCATGCTTATAAAATTAATAAGAATAAGAATTTCTCACAACTCAAACGTTCAAATTAATTTAAATCTGGCAAGGAATATCATAAATCAATGAGTTTGTTATAAATCTAGGAACAAGCATCAACCGTCGAGTTAATAGCTTTTCGTAATCCCATACTGTTATTTTGATTTAACGGTATTCAGATGACAATTGAAAAGTCAGTGTTAACGGCCGCCGGCCGTTATAATTTCATAACGGCTGGTGGCCGTTGAGAAATCACTTGTTCAAATATTTATTTCAAAACATCATTCTGCTTACAATAACAACATTGAAATCTTGGTTCACAGCGAGTTGGGAGAATAAACCTCTGATTTTCATTTCGCATAGGCTAATAATACATCTTCATTAACCACCTTTACATTCTTGCTTTTACGCCACATTTCAAAATTTTCATTTTCTTTTTGATATCGCTCTTGAGTTATTTTCGGCAGTTAATCAACACTCGCTGCACTGCACATGATTCTCCCAATATTCTAAAGGAATTTGATTTTGTTCCTCAATTTCATCCATGGTCGTCGTTAAAGCGAACTTGAGAACACAAAAAACTGACGTTGTTTATAAAACTGTCAAACTGTTCCATGACAACAGAGTGCACGACGTTGGGATTTTTCTTTAGAATTGTGAGGTACGGGGTTTTTTCTTTCTTCGGAATCAAAATATAATCTTTCAACGGGATTACGAAAAATTTTTTTCGTAATCCCATACTGTTATTTTGATTTAACGGTATTCAGATAACAATTGAAAAGTCAGTGTTAACGGCCGCCGGCCGTTATAATTTCATAACGGCTGGCGGCCGTTAAGAAATCACTTGTTCAAATATTTATTTCAAAACATCATTCTGCTTACAATAACAACATTGAAATCTTGGTTCACAGCGAGTTGGGAGAATAAACCTCTGATTTTCATTTCGCATAGGCTAATAATACATCTTCATTAACCACCTTTACATTCTTGCTTTTACGCCACATTTCAAAATGTTCATATTCTTTTTGATATCGCTCTTGAGTTATTTACTCGCTGCACTGCACATGATTCTCCCAATATTTCTAAAGGAATTTGATTTTGTTCCTCAATTTCATCCATGGTCGTCGTTAAAGCGAACTTGAGATTACAAAAAACTGACGTTGTTTATAAAACTGTCAAACTGTTCCATGACAACAGAGTGCACGACGTTGGGATTTTTCTTTAGAATTGCGAGGTACGGGGTTTTTCTTTCTTCGGAATCAAAATATAATCTTTCAACGGGATTACGAAACATTTTTAACGACACACGGCCGATACGCAAATAACGGATTCGGTTAGTTATAATCCTCGGCTGCGCCTCGGATTACAATATCCAACCTCATCCGTTATTTGCTACATATCGGCCTTGTTACGTTAATAACTATATTGGGAAACTAAACAAAAGCTAAGTAAAAGGAATCTTGATGCGCGAACATATCATTAGGGATTGCCAGAAAACCTGAAATTTTATTGATCGGCGAAGTATAACAATATAAAACATTTGCAAATTCAAAACAATGAGTAAATGCACCATGTAATAAGGTAACAAATTCAAAATATGTGGATAGAAATGCTAGTCTAAGTTATAAGTTCGTTTAATTCAAAGTATGTACCTATATAGGTACTTATGAGTTTTGCAATATTAATATAAATGAAGGCTGAGTTTTAGAGGCTCTTTAATAAACATTCTCAATCCAATTTAACCAAATATCAGTTAGGTACGCAACTGAGCATTTTAAAGCTATTTACATATTATTGACGGATGAATGTGAAAGCAATTAAGTGAAGGATGAAAGGTCACGTAAAGTTGAAAATTATGAATATCATTCCTCATATAAAAATACAAAATTCCTGGATTACTCGATTCATTCGCGATATTGAAGTGTTTATTGTGATAAACTATCAGAGTTTATGTCAAAACAATTTAAAGAGTTATTTTCTGAATTAAGTATTATTTAAATTAGCTAATTGTCCGTGCTAATACGATTCTAGGCACATGCTGTTAGATCGCTCCGACCTCCCTCGGCTACCTATCCCGTAACCATACGTGCCTTCAACAGCCGCTGACACCAAAGACAAAAAATATTCAGGCTTTTCTTTCATTTTATATATAAAAAACACGTGCACGGCGGAGCTCTATCACTAACCTTAAAAATCAAGGAAAAACTAGAAATCTCTACATTAAATGCCGACGGTGAGAGAAAAGAAATTATACCGCCAAAAGAAACTCATCTAGCATCAATTGAAACTACTTACAAATTTTTAAACTTCTAACTCAACTTGATACCGGAGGTTGGAGATGAAAAAACTGTTCTCATTAGCTCCATACATCCTGGAAAAAGCACTACAAGGCTGAATATAATATATCTATATCTATATATATATATATATATATATATATATATATATATATATATATATATATATAGATAATTATATAAATATATATATATATATATATATATATATATATATATATAGTATGATATATATATAATATATATATATATATAAAATATATATATATATATATATATATATATATATATATATATATATATATATATATATATATATATATATATATATATATATATATATATATATATATATATATATATATATATATATATATATATATATATATATATATATATATTTTAAATTCAAATCAGTTGCATATTCATCAGTTTTCTTCCTCTTCTCTAATGCTATTTAAGAGAGAGAATAATTATCGTTATCGATTTGTTCCTTCTAGAGTAATCATTGAATCAATATATTTTACATAATTATTTACATTACTGACGTTTGACTCTTGGTTTTCAACTCGGTAGCAGCTCTTTTTCTAATTGTTTCTCGCTCTACATTTAAAAAACTTTAATAATAATTGTTTGTTCTCAATACTTCAGTACTCCAAGTCATCCAATCTCTATCTGCAGATTCCCCATTACTCAAGTTTCAGACGAAATGGACGTGATAACAAGGGTTTAAACTAAAATATCTCTAGTCTTGAGGTCAAGACTACCCCAGGTGCCAGGGTCTTTATTCACGATGAAATGTTCTGATTTCTCAGCAGTATTCTCTGAATATGGGTTAGCTGTCATTGAAACATCGAAACCTTCATCGTCATTTTTGTTAGTGTCTTCTACAGAGAAAAATTCTTGTTGTTTAGTAATTAAAGTCGTATCAGCTTCTCCACAATCATACAGATCCAGCACTAAATATTGAGAAGTGGGTGGAAATGGTTCACCAAATCGATCAATCACCAGATTTGCATTCGGTAAGTACGTAGTAAAAAACAGTCAAGTGAAATTTTGCCTCGTCTTCCTAACTATCGAGGATTTGTTACTCTTCACTGAGTGTTTGAAGAGGGAATGTTAATAACCGGTTTATTGTAGTTTTTTACAGATCAATAACCGGAGACTTAGTTCCGTAAAAAAACGAAAAGAAAACGTCAAAGGCTTGAAGTTACTTCTTTTCTGTGTTTTTTTTCTTGTTTCTACTGCCCTGTCTCCCCAGGCTAATAGAAAATTAAAAGCACCGAAAACTGAATAGTCGGGGCCTCAATGATTGTGAGACCAGACTACCATTTTATTATTTATTGCTGCCCGAATTGCAGATATATCTAAAATAACATAAATATTCGTACAATGATCCTATGTTTAACTACAGAAGGGTGGGGGCCCCAATAATGATATTAAGTAAACTGATGGTACCTAGTAGGGGAGAGGAGGGTAAGATGGAGACCCTAAAGGTTTTCATTTATTTTCAGCCCCAATTATATAGTGAAACTACGAATCCTTCTGATGTACTGCTATCGCCTGAATTTCAGTAATACATTGTATTTTTTGAAGAGCTAAAAACCCGGACATTTACTATATTTTTCAACTCTTTGACACCTATGTCAAAGTCGCCATCTTAGCCGCTACTGCGGGTGAGATGAATACTGCTGGAGGGTAAGATGGCGAGTCGACTAACATTTCTGAATGATATAAGACTATAACTGGACCTATATGAATGAAAAAGCATTAGAATTAATAGCGTTTATTGCTTAGGAACAAAAATCACAAATCCAAGACTTCTGTTTGGCTTTTACGTTAGTCAGCCCAGTGCAAGCTGCGTGTGCCCAATTGTGACACTTCTTGCAATAACTAGACAGTTAAAATTTTCACAAATTATGTATTTATATTGCCGCTATAACAACAAATAGGTACTAAAAATAAAATAAATATTTAAGGGGGCTCTCATACAACCAACGCGATTTTTTATTCCTTTTTTGCTCGATATCAATAATGGCAATAGGTAGGCTCTTGAAATATTCACAAAATACTCAGTTGTATCTTTACTTTAATAATGAATAATAAAATTGAAATAAATATTTAAGGGGGGCATAGTCAATTGTACGGAACCCTTCGTGCGCGAGTCCGACTCGCACTTGGCCGATTTTTTTGCTTCTGCATTATTGAGTATATATTATCCACCTACCTACGTCTCCATCTTACCCGACGACGTACTCTCTTCACAATAGTGTGAAAACTTTCATTCAAAAATGAGTTTAAGACTACTGTAAATAAATTCCGTACCTTAATAAAAGCAGTAACGAAATAATGCAGAAAATTCTATAAAAATACTCATCAATTACAAAGAATCAATAGAATAAAAGAAATTTTTATTGCGTGAAGTCGGTAAAAACAAAATTCCTAATGGTCACTGAAAAACGCAAAGCAAGCCGCTCTATAATACTGCAGATAATAGAGAAGTATCACAGGCATTATACCGTGCCCAACAAGTGCTACCACCTAGTTCCATAACATAGAAATTCCAGATAATCATCTTACCCGCCCTCTCCATCTTACCCTCCTCTCCCCTACTACTCAACAAAATATTTCATCTTGTTCTGTATCACTCATGTTATAATACTCTAAATTTTAAATATTGTCTTCAATAATTCTTTTATGTGTCGGTGGTCAGTGGCCCCTAAACATTGGGGGGCAAAGTGCCCACTGTGCTTACATGACTTCGTCATTGATAATATTGAATTTCTCCTATTAAGAAATACTCATGCACTTGAAAATATTTTTGTACATCGAAAACAGATTAATGATCGGTAATGAGTGTTTATGATAAATGTATTCCCCACTAACATGAATTTGTAATCCAAAATGTTTCAATATAAATGTTTTGTTAACTGAGATTGAATTCTCGCACATCACTTGGTGAAACATCATAAAGAATAAAGTATAAACTTTAAAATAAAAACACTTGGCTTATGTTTCACAATAAAATTTTTTATTGTGAAACATAAGCCAAGTGTTTTTATTTTAAAGTTTATACTTTATTCTAAATGTTTTGTGTTTGACAAGTTGTATTTCCTCCAAGAGTACCTACCCTAATACTCCTTCTAAATAATTTATTTGTTGTTAAATTTGCTTTTAGTGATAAAATAAAAGTTGATGATTCGTTTAATCATATAGAAAATCAAAAAGGCGTGAGCAGCAGAGCTCCATCACTAAGGTATTTTTTGCGAGAAATGCATCGCGTCGAGATGCGATTCTAACGAATAGAATTATAGTTTGAGAAATCACGCTAAAATAGTAAACAGAAACGAAAAAAGAAAATAATTTATTTTATAAAAAAATAATTTGCAAAGTGAATTTCGGTTGAAGAAAAAAGTTGAAAACAACGAAAGAACGTACTTCAACATCAACATAATCCACGTACCAAATTTAAACCCTCTACTGTGAAAAAAAATTCGCGAAGTGCATCGCGTACTGATGACAGATCGAGATATTCAAATCCAACGGACAGCACCACGAAATGCAGCGCGGTTGAGAAAAAGAGTTGAAACCAAAATAGGATTTTAAGTCAACATAAACTCAATGTACGTACCAAACTTCAATCCTCTAACTCAATCTCCAGAAGCTGTGGAGTTCGGCAATTTTTCAAAAACCACGAAAAAAGAAATATCTACGTGAAAATAGGTTGAAAAAATTTAACCAATTTTTTTTATTTTCGTTCTGCAACGAAACCAATCTCGGGTACCAAATTTCAGCTCATTTGACTGGAGCCGCTGGAGATGCCAATATATGTATACCGGAGGAAATATATATATATATATATATATATATATATATATATATATATATATATTATATATATATATATATATATATATATATTACTAATGTATATATATATATATATATATATATATATATATATATATATATAAGTATAATATATATATATATATATATATATATATATATATATATATATACATATATATATATACCGGGTGTTCACGGAAGGTGGCTCGCCCCTATAAATTTTTTGTTTTCAGAGATAATGAAATAAAATTTTGAGGATCTCTTTGATGCATAAAACTACATTTTTTGACAAGTAACTCAACTTCATGCAACTTCCGGTTTCACCGAAAGTGGCATAAACTTTCGATTTTTAAATGGGACACCGGGTATATTTTCAATTTTTATGTCTCCATATGACATTTAAAATACAACCATGTATCATTTGTTACTTTTTGTAACCTTTTTTTTTCGAAATAAATTTTCATTCTAGAGGGCTATTATGGATGCGTTCAAATAACTAATTTCGGTCCTAAAATGTATGTTAAAATACAATTTCACTGTTTTCGATCAAAATGTTCCAGCTATGTGAAGTTTAATTTTAAAACTTTTATTACTATTTTTTTTCAAATGGCAACATGGTGGCTCGTCGGGTTAAAAAAAAAGATAATTTTATTACGATCAATTTGATACCACACTCTAGGTATTAGGTTGAAAGAAAACTCTCGATAAAAACCTGAAATCCCATTACCTTAGAACTTTCTTCAAATGAAGAATCTTATTGGGATTAAAATAACATTTGAAATCATTGAGTAGCCTGTGACCAACACAACTGAAACAAAGCCACGCCCACAAATCTACGTCCCTGGACGTCAAACAGGGCCATTTTAGGAACGAAATTATCTATTTGAACGCATCTACAGCCCTCTACAATAAAAACTTATTTCGAAAAAAAAATTGAACAACGGTTACAAAAAATAGCAAATGATACATGGTTGTATTCTAAAAGTTATATGGAGACAAAAAAACTGAAAATATACCAGGTGTCCCATTTTAAAATCGAAAATTTATGTCACTTCCGGTGAAACCGGAAATTGCATGAAGTT
>JARQZK010002889.1:860000-915000 GCA_030704885.1 Cynegetis impunctata
AAACACAAATCGAATATTGCGACCTGGATACGATATTAATTAAATAAATTAAATCTACTTCATCTTGAGTACTCGTAGTCGAATAAGCCTATAAGCACTCAAATATATTGAAGCTTTTATAGTTGATTTTCGGAACATATCCCCATAAGTGGAGTATTATTCGATTCTGAAGTAAGTTTCGACATACGTTTCTAAAATTATGGATATAGATGGGGCCTATATCAAAATAGTTAAATGCACATGTACCTACTACAAATGCCCGCTACACACATAACGATATATCGTTGCGATTTCAAACTACACAGTTAAATCGAATAGCCCTGGTGCCTCCACACGGCAGTACGGCACCGATATCTGCGTTGATATTGTCAGTTCTACACAGAAGCTCGCGCGAGAAACATTTCATCGGCTATAATGGAAGATGATGAAGCAACACCTCCTACACTAGATGAAGATGCACTTCCATTTTTGGCCTTGATGATATGCTTTCAGAAAAAGAAGTCACGTAATGTGTGGTGTAAGGACTGGCTTCTAAAACGGAAGTCATACCTACTCTCATATAAATTTTTTGTGTTTTGTTTTATTTTGTTCAGTTCCTTTTTATACGCGGTTCGAAGATTGTTCATTTTTAACCATTAATAGGCCCTTGCGCCGTATATTATTGAACTAAGTTCAATGATAAACCGAGTTCAATTTGACAAAATATAAACCAAGTTTAGTTAAACGACGTTTTATAATAAAACGATGCAAGAGCCTGTATATCCTTACTGGCATTTGGATCAATGATTTTGTATTTATTGACCAGTCTATTGTAGGCGGCGTTTTTTTTAATTTCGATCATGATAATCTCTTGATTTTGTATTCCACTGGCAGGTTTCACTAGGACAACAACGCTTCGATCTTGTTCCGACATGTTTAAACCATAGAAATCTTAATATATATGAGTAAGTATATATAGTATATATCTATGGTTTAAACGGACTTGTGGCTCTCACAGTAAACTGTTTTATCTACTCCTATTGAATAATATATTCATTATTAAATTGCGTTTTAGCAATTAATAGTATCTATTACCAAACAGCGTGAGTAATAATAACTCACTGCTATAACTCACTATATAGTCTACTAAGATGCCAAGTAATATCGACCGTCACTCATCTGCTAATGTCACTTGAATAATTCTGACGTTTTCAAATTAAGTTAATACTACCTAAACCTAATTATTGTGAATTCTGTGGTGACAAAGATAGCATTTATTGTTATTGTCGTAGATAAAGTATAGTATTCAACTTGCGGTAATGGTCATAACTCACTTGATGAATTACAGCACTCTCTTGCAGCTCGTGCTGCAAACTTCATCTGCGGGAGTTATGATCTACATTACCGCTTGACTGAATTTAAGATCGCAGCGCCAAAACGGCCGAGAGCGGAACTACATGAAAGTACATTGTCTTGTCTAGAGCTGTGGCAAACGGTATGTATTCGTTACTAAGTAACGAATACTTCATTAGACTCGAAGTAACGATTCGTTACTTTCGAACTAGCATCGTTACTCGTTACTTTCGCATTTTTTCTTTGCGCATGACTTTGAGCATGTATTTGTACTACTGTTCTGTTTATGAATATCATATAAAAATATTAAAAATTAAATAATAAGAAAACAACGTGTCTAAAAACCACAATATGAAAATAACTTTTTATTCGACTAGTTTCGCCTGTTACAGCATTATCAAGACTGAATACATGTATTCAGTCTTGATAATGCTGTAACAGGCGAAACTAGTCGAATAAAAAGTTATTTTCATTTTGTGGTTTTTAGACACGTTGTTTTCTTATTATTTAATTTTTAATATAAATATGAACTACCACAGAGTTGATTCATCGTCCATCGAATTTATCATATAAAAAAATTAAAATTTATCTTTGGGTAATAATTATTAAGGTAGATAACCGTGACGTCAGATGTTTAATTTTTATTAGATGTACGAGTGAAAAGATGACCACCACAAGTCACACGAACTTTACTTCACTTTTTTACCTATATATTACATCAGTTAAACACTCACATATTTGATAATAAAATTTTTTCAATAAGTATAAAGAAAATCATGAAAAAAAACAAGACATACCTCTAAAAAAATTTTCAAAATTTAAATCACAAAAAAATTATTGTATTCACATACCTTGAAAAAATACCAATTTGCCAGTACTAATAAAAGTAATCTGCAGAAACCAATTTATGTGAAATTATTTTATTTCAAAATGTTATATAATATAAGCCTTAAATCTTATTACAAAATAATATCCTTTTTTGATCACTCTGTTGAATAATTTGAAAAAAAAACCTAAAAAATTCAAAAGCCGTTATTTCAGTAATAATATGTATCAATGGTGTTTCCTACAAATATGCACAAGAATTTATTGTAATTAATAAAATGCAATCAGCTATCTATAACCCTAGCCTACAGGAAAGTGTCCTATAATCCAATAAATCATACTAAGTATAAATAACGACACATAGATATTAATGCAATAAGGAATATGAGCTTGAATCTTTCAAATTATCCTTATATTATACGAAACTAACGAATCTTATACGAAAGTAACGATAACGAATGTAACGAAACATACGAAACTAACGTATATACGGTATATCTGTAAAGTAAACTACTAACGAATCTTATACGAAAGTAACGATAACGAATGTAACGAAACATACGAAAGTAACGATAACGAAATCTAACACTAAAGCGTTCAAATCTTTCCTTATACGGAAGTAACGAAAGTAACGAATACTTAGTAACGAATACTCCATCATAAAGTAACGAATACATACGGGTAACAAACTTTTCGTTACTTTTACAGGCCTAATGTAAACTATATGCAAACACAAATGTAAACAAACATCTGATGTACTTTCATTTAGTTACATTGAAAATCCGCAAGAGGGCGTCGCGCTTATATTGAATCGCCTGCGATCGGTCGAATAGATCGCGGCGTCGTATCCACACTAAACGGTAAAACTGTGCAAACGCAAGTGACAATAACGATTTGTCATACCTACACACGTTAGATAAAACTGTGCAAATTGACTGCAAAGTTATATCGTTACGATATATCGGTATGTGTGTAGCGGGCATATTTTAATTTTTTATGGAACAAAACCTATTAAATTTATTATTTTTGGAAAAAAGATACCTATTAAAAAAAAAATTTTTTTTGTAAAGAGAATTAAATCAGTTTTTGTTAAAAAAATTCAATTTTTTTTTCAAAAATTTTCAATTTATTTTTTGACTAAGAAATTCCGATATTATTCTTCGTTTTGTTGGTGCCACATAATGATTCTCACACTGAATGTATTACCGACCCTATCCATTACTTGTGAAGATCCTTCGGGTAGCCTTTCACATAAAAGTTCTAACGTAGTAAATCTAAATTTTGTGATTATCTTGAATCGCTTTTGTAGTCAAAATTATCATGTTTTATATCAATGGTAGGTATTTGAGAGAGTGAACAGAGAGAAGATAATAGGATATTGTTTGCAAGGACAAAAATTTATTCATTTGAATCAATAGTAATATTTTTTCATTATAATCCGTATAAAAATGAAACTGAACTTCATGAATATTCAATTTCCCATTTAAAAAGTATTTGAAATTGGCACCATAAGTTTGAAAACGTATGTCGACATGTACATCTTAAATTGGATGTCAAAACACAAACAGAGAGGATATTCTTTTAATTATATTCTTTTTTATGCTAAATAATTTCAGCTTCTCATAAATGAAGTTATTTAGCTAAATTTAAAATGTATCCCCATAAATTCTAATAAACGTATTTTCAATTCATGGAATTCTAGTTGAATTAGTGAGAAAGAGATTTACAGGAAAACACTAATGGGGCCATATTTCCTAATTAGACAACGCGTATCAGCGTTTTGTTGATAGTAAATTGACAAATAAAAGGTAATTATTTAATTATGTCCAGAGTAACCGATTTTGATAAACTTTGATACTTATTTTGGGTCTGCAAAAGCCATATTCGGCTTTTGCAGCCCGAAATTATACCAAGATCGGTTACTCTGGACATAACTACCAAATACTTAATGCAACTCCTACTTTTCTAGCAAAGTTTTTTTGTTATCACTGTCAATTGTTTCCAATATATTCTTAAATATAAAGCAAGCATTCAGCTGTAGCACAAAGGATGATTAATTGGTTTGCAATTAATATATACCCATATATATATATATATATATATATATATATATATATATATATATATATATATATATATATATATATATATATATATATATATAGTAGTATAATTTTTCATTCTCTTCTAATAAGAATTCATAAATTATATGATTATATAATATATATAATATCATTTTAATTCCTTTGGAAAGGAGTATTTAAAACTTTAGATTGTTCGTAACATTTTAAATTTCCTCTTTTTAATTAGCCTTGCCTTTGAATGTTTTCCATCCTAGATGAAACTCCTGTTGTTTAATTTTCAGTATTTTTCATTCATATCGATATTTTTATTGTTACATTTCAGTTTCCAAATCATGTGAATTATAAAAATTGAATTAAATTAATTGTTTTCATGCTGCACATAGAGCAGCAATATTGAAATTATGAAAAACTACCTAAAACATATTAAGTACTAAATCATAAACGTTAAACAAGCTTCGATTATGTGTATCGTATTTATGCATTATATAAATCTAGCTCAAGGGTTTTCTGAACACTTCTTTATATAACCAATTTTATATCTTTTCAGATGTGGAGGGAATCAAATTATTTGCTTTTCATGGCAAGTTAAATGAAGAGATGAATGGTCTAGAAGTAGGTGCCTTTTCAAGTGATATTACAAGATCTAGAAATGGCAGGTGGACCTTCTATGACCATCTTACAGAATTAAAAGTTGGAGACACCTTATATTATTGGATGCACGTTGAACATTTTAATGGCAGGAATAGATTAGGATACACAAAGGATGATCTATTCATTGACATTGGTGAAGATAGTTAGTATCACTTCTAGTTATATATCTTACATATGAATTGAGTTTTGGATTTTTCATATCTATAAATTTAGTACAAATTTCTAAGCATGCTGTATACCTATCTTTTATGAAAGATTTAATATAGTTGGGTAGGTGTAAAGCTTGTTCAGGTAATTGCTGACAAGGTTTGAGGTGACTTGCTTGAATTTCTAAAAATAAATTGTTTGTGAGGAATTTCTATGCCCAACATTTCTAAAAACCTAAAATAACCCCAAAATGGCACAGTAAGGGTATTCCATTCAAAATAACAAAATTGGAGTTAATTTCGTTTCATGTTGCTGAAAACTGAAGATATTTCACTTCAAACAAGCTTGATGAAATAAACCTATTTGCAAATTTTCAGAAAACAAGGCCCAGTAGAATCTCATATTCATATCGACTCAACTCGTAATGATGAACCCTTCAAAAAGTGGGAAAATGTTGATGTATGTATAGGGTAACTATATAAGTGTAGGAGATACAAAAAATGGTCGCAAAAAATAGAATTCAGAAACATTACAACACACGTATAAACAAAATTTATGACATTACCTTATATTACACAACTGATGAAATATCACATATTTTAAATGCACATAATATCAAAACAGCTCACACTATCGACAATCAGGCAAAACAAATCTATTTAAAATAAAATAGTGAAATATCCCATTTAAAAAAAATCTCTTGTAGTGTATAGTAAATAGTATACCTTAAAAGGATGGTGATAAATTATATATAGGACAAAAACAGCACTAATCAAACATCATATTGAAAATCATTATTTCAACTTTATATATATATATATATATATATATATATTTATATAAATATATATATATATATATATATATATATATATATATATATATATATATATATATATGTTATATCGTATGTTTTCTCGGATGGTGGAATGAATCTGAGAAAGATTCCGGGGTTCAATCCGATTGTTTCGAAAGTTTTGTTGGCGCTGAGAAGCACCGTTTTGTTTCACGACGTTTCGCCAAAATCTCATTTGGCATTTTCAAGTGCTGCTGTACGTCTGGTGACTCGACGGCAACTACTGAATGTGAATCTTTCTCAGATTTATATATATATATATATATATATATATATATAAATATATATATATATATATAATATATATATATATATATATATATATATATATATATTATATAAATATATATATATATATATATATATATATATATATATATATATATATATATATATATATATATATATATATATATATATATATATATATATATATTTATATTAATATTTATATAAATCACCATTTTTTCAATTTCAGATATAGTGGAAAGTTTTGTAGGCTGTGAAGATAAACTATCATCCTCATCAAAAATATGTAAAAAATCTATTACAAGCTATAATGGTGGGGCAAAAACATGCAAAAATCAGTTGATATTCATAGACACATTCAGCCATTTCAATAGGAAAAAATGGACTGCTGAACTGAAATTTGCAGGAGAACCTGTAAGTTTCCTTGAAATTTTATACCCTCTGCTCAACCCCTTCTCTTAACGTTTTGTACAGTTATCTTTTTTAAAGTATATTGTATTTTAAATACTATAATAATTTTTATCTTGTTTTTTTTAATTGTAATTGAATGAAAATAACTTTTCTTCTATTAAATGCATTACCAGTAGTAGATTTGGGTCTGCTGCCACCCTAGGCCATGTTTGATGCACCGCCCTTTTTACGAAACGAATTTCATTAATCTTGATCCTATATTTTTATTTCGAAATAACTTTATTGTAACCAAATATAATTTTTAAAATTTTCTGAGTTAAATGAATACCAAAATGATATTCAATACATGCAAATCTACCGTATTTTTATTTCATACTGAATATGACGAATTAAGAAGTTTTTAGATTTAATAATTTCAAAACGCTTCAAAAGTAATGAACATTAGTCGATAAAGATCATAACTGATCTATTTTAAAATTAATATCCTAGCCACAAATTGAAAAGTGAATTTCAAAATTGAGTCATACCGAATATATTCTATAGAAAATTTTTTATAAAAACTAATCTTGTCTTTACTTTTTTTCGCCTCTAAAATTTTGGCATTTCAAAATTTTTTTATACTATTTTCAGAGATGAAGTTGTTATTATTTTTCTCCGCTCTTTTAAAGTTATAGAACTATTCTGCTATTTGAAAGCTGCATATTTAAAATAACCTTCACTAAACTAGTGAATATTGATCATGGTACTATCAGAAGGAATTTTCTAGTATATTGGAAAAAGAACTAAAGCCTTGTTATACATCTAAATGTTTGAATACCTCACTACAAGATGGACACGGAAAATACAGAAATAGGATTATCAATTTTTAGGATTACGAGTTCGTGATGTATACCAATGATGCTAAGGTGTTGAATGTAGCCAATGGACTCTTGTCTATTAAACCAATTTTGTCAGATTTTGTTTTTGGACAAGGCTTCAGTACATCTAAAGATGAATTTAACTATGGTTTGAGGTAAATACAAATGATAAATGTTTATTTATGAAATAATATGTAGTTTGGTTCATTGAATGATAAAATCTCTCTGTCTAATAATATATATATATATATATATATATACATATATGTATATATATATATATATATATATATATATATATATATATATATATATATATATATATATATATATATATATATATATATATATATATATATATATATGTATATATATATATGTATATATATATATATGTATATATATATATATATATATATATATATATATATATATATATATATATATATATATATATATATATATATATATATATATACATGAAAAATAAATAATAAGAAAACAACTTGTCTAAAAACCACAAAATGAAAATAACTTTTATTCGACTAGTTTCGCCTTTTACAGCATTATCAAGACTGAATACATAATTGCAAAGACATCGCTTGAAAATATAAGTATTTCGGTTCGGTACCTGGGGGTGGTAAAATATAATCGATGGGTCCAAATTATCAGAGATTTAACAGTGGGGAGTGGTTTAAGTCTAACTGGTCATTGAGAAGAATGTAATTATGGGATTTTTGGAGTTTGTTTATTTCCATGGCTTCCAGGAAGTTCATTTTCATACCTTTTTCACAGTAATGAAGAATTTTTGGTTTGAAAGAGGATGAGATGTTATGTCCTTTTGACTCTAGATGTTCCCTAAATGCTGATTGTCCGTTTTTTAGATGTTCTTTTAGCCTGGTTTCAAAACATCTCCCGGTCTGGCCTATATATGTTGAATTACATACTTCACAGTCCATTCTATAAATTCCTGTCTCCTTCATTGGATCGACTTTTGACATTTTGTTATTAAAAATCATTCTATCCAATCTGCTGTGACTCAAAAAAGCAGTATTCAAATTATTATTTTTAAAGAATTGAATGATCTTTGTAGAGGGGATGTGCGTATAAGGGATGCTCACAAACTTTTGTTCATTTTTGTTATTGCTATTGCAGTATGGTCCATATAATTTCAAATTGCTGAAATGTTTCTCTTTTCTCGAAATTAAACTATTTATTATTCTTAGTGGAAACTCATTGTTAATACCTATCGTACGAATCACGTCAAGTTTTTCTATAAGGTCTTGTTTTGATAAAGGAACCGAAAAAGCCCTATGAATCATTGAGTTGAGAGCCGCGAGTCGATGGCTAATTGGACTGAAAGAATTATAACTTAGGATGGCGTCTGAGAAAGTATGTTTCCTGAATATTCTATATGAAAATTTATCCTGTTGTTTCGATATTGTTAGATCGAGAAAATGCAACGAATTATTTTGTTCTGTTTCTACTGTGAACTTGATCTTATCATGTATTGAATTTAGGTATGTCAGGTATAAGTTGATATGTTGGTCTGTCCCATTGAATCCAACCAAGATATCATCCACATAGCGGTATTAAAAAATAATATGTTTTTTTGATAGATCTGATTCTACTATTGTGGTTTCCATGTTGTCCATGAATATGTCTGCTAATAACAGGCTGAGGGGAGAACCCATAGGAAGACCTGAATTCTGTAAATATATTTTGTTCTGGGATCTAAAAAAGTTCTGTCTCAAAACAACATTAAATAATGTTGAGAATTCTGTTTTTGTTGCTAAGTGTTTTTTGTTTTACTAAGATGTTTTCAAGAGAGGTATACACTCTTCCGTAGGTATGTTAGGAAACATGTTGGAGACGTCGAAGGACACTAATTTAAAATTTTTATCAAAATCAATTTTGTCTAATTTTTGTATAAGTTCTATTGAGTTTTTCACACTATATTTTGGAGAGAAATGAGTATGTTCTTAGAAGGCTGTGTTGAGAAATATTGATAGTTTACAAGAAGGAGCTTTCGAAAACGAAGCAACTGGTCTAATGGGTAGGCCGTCTTTGTGTACTTTAACAAGTCCGAATAATTCGGGAGGTACAGAACTCATTGGGATAACTTTCTTCTTTAGGTAAAAGGAATCCAACAATTCTGACGCTTGTTGTACGTTAGTTTTAATTTGAGTTAAAAAGGAAGTCGTGGGATCTTTTTGTAAAAGGGAAATATCTGATTTGGATGAGACCTCTTCCATTTTTTCAATGTACTCTTCTTGCTTTAAACAAACTAAAGTGTTTCCTTTATCAGCTTTGGTTAGTACTAGGTTGTTATTTTTGACTTTCTCTTTTATGTTTTTGATGATTTTATATTCACGGTGTTTCTTTTCTCCATTCGCTTAATTTTTTACTGTATTTGCCATAATATGTTTACCTGTGTTAGGCTGAGCAATTATTTTTATATTTTGTTGGATTGCAACTTCTAAGTGCACTCCCAAGATTTCTTTCTCATGTTTTTTTGTGAAATTGGGTGAATATTTCGGACCTTTATTCAAAATCTCATTTTCTTCTATATCAAATTCAATTCAATTCATTTATCTGACCCAAAAATAGCTGAAAGTTTCAGTTTCAAATATGCATAAGGTATCATCTAAATCATACTACTGAAATAGTTGAATTTTTTCATATAAAATGCTATAAAATATAGTTTATTCTGATACAATTAATTTATATGTATGAATGATTGAATGTAATATTAAACCTGTATTGAAAACTTAACTGATTCTGCTCTTGAAAAAAGTACAAATATTCATATCTGTTTCAAACCACATATCTAAAACACTTCATGAAACATTACCTTGTGTTTCATCATAGGTTGACATTATCAAGATTTAATGATTGAAGAGGTTTTATGGAATATCAAAATATGTTTTGGTGTAATGTTGTAAAACTAGTATTATGACAAGAGTATATATTTTCAAACCAGAGTGTTTCTCAGTTTCAGAAAAACTAGCGTACTATATCAAGATCTCTCCAGGGTTTCATTAATATTTTATCACTCAAGTAAAATGTAACTTTTGGTCTGCTGAATTATTTAGAATTTCTTTTTTGTTATGGAATGTTTTGCTTGGATTTGAAATATGCATAGCTTTTTTTGTAACAGGTAAGGATCAATAACTTCACAATTTTGTATAGTGATTGGTTTTATTTAATTTAATTACATACTCATGTAATTAAGGAATTACTGAGTAATATTCTTTTTGAAAGTCCCTGTCAGTGTTCGATAATAGTGTCCAAGCATATTTGGATTCCAATTTCCTTGATAAAATTTTCAGTGAAGTGATTCAAGTGTGAATTCAGAAAATATATTTTCAGCAATATGTTACATAGCAGAGTTTTATAATTTTGGAGAACTATTGAAACTAGTCCTACATAGTATCATGGTTCTTAATCAGCTTCCTTATTTGTGGCCCTACAAATATAGTGTCTTTTATATTACCCTCACTAATCTTAGGGAATTTGTCTAGAAAGTACAGAAAACATTATTTTTAACAATCTTATAGATCAGGGGTTCCCAAACTTTTTCGAGTCGCGACGCCCTTTTCTAATTGAAATGATTCCAAGGCGCCCTACCATGATAAAAATAGGTAGAAGTATGACTAATCGTGAGAGATATTGAAGAAACTCAAATTTGTATATATTCATTATTTGTTATTTTTACTTTAATATTATGAAACTAATTAATAATTAAAGTGATGGATGAGCCTTGGAACCGTTGCGTATTTTCTCAGAACGTGGAATTAAACTGATGAAAAGGACACCCTCATTCGCCTTCTTCTACTCTCTTTTCATCACGGCAACAACCAAAAATCCAGTGTTTCACAGATACGTTGTCGAAAATTTTGTAAAAATCCACTGGGTTTATATCTCTTCAACGGGGGTATTGCGATAGAGCACTAGTATTGTATGGATATTGGATCCCTGCAAATCTATCGAAATTTTAATTTTTGAAGTATTTCGCAAACCAAATAATGAGTTGTGATATATGCCTTTGAAATATGGTTTTCATATCTTGAGAAAGATTAAGTGCATTTGATGTCGAATATTGAAAAAGAATCTTTGATAACATCTTCTCCTTAACTTGAGCTTATCATGAAAGCTGATATATTGTCCGTTAATTTCAAAGGGTGACTGTTCTTTCCTTGCGGAGAGAGACTAAGGGAATTCAGCTTTTGCTTATATGCTTTCCGAAAGATCTTCCAGAATATCCCAGATCTATCGCAAAAGGCACATCGGCATGTGTAGCCCGATCATAGCTTACGATCCAGATGGCTTGACAACTTGCAAGAATATTCTGCGATCACGAGATAATTTTACACAGGATCAAGTAAAAATAGACCACCCCAAAAATTCTGATATTTCTAGGTTTTTACTTTATTTTTTGTTGAGTTATGCCAAATGTATTACGACGCCCCTGTGAAGTGACCACGACGCCCGGGGCGTCGCGACTCACAGTTTGGGAACCTCTGTTATAGATAATGCCCACCATATTATAGACGAGAAAGTCACTTCCGAATATTTCTGTTCAATTTATACTATGAAGGTTCTTGTTTATCAAATCATAGTTGCCTATTTTTAAATTTTTTCCTGGGTGGAATGGATTTCCTTCGACAAAGTAGGAGCAAACTCTATTGAGCTATCAATAGCAACTAATGGCTAAAAAGATTCCTGTAGATGTTCTGCCAAGGACTGATTGCAGAAAATAAGACATTGTAAGAACTTGTAAACACAAAGGTTCATCTTTCCCTAGGGACCATTATATATAGGACATATTCAAGTTGACACAGATCAACACACTTGAATCATATATTTTATTGGTAATAAGCAAGAGGGAGCAACGTGATCATCTAGTAGAAGCAATCCAAAAGATTAGTACTTTTAGTTATACTAATACCAATCTATACAACTTTGGCAGTGTTTTGCAGATTTGATATCATCTTCACTTTTTCTCAGCAAAGTATCTGATAAAGGCAACTTGAACTGTCACAATGCACCTGAATATGAAATAGTCTGAATTGCCAATTTTACAGCCTATAACGGAACTGTCAGGTCAAGTATCCATTAAGAACGCAATATCGAAAACTATAGTGTACTCTGGATATTTTTGAAGTTTTTTGTTTAAGTTCAGAGGCCTTTTATGTTCTGATAAGGTACTGAAATAGTAGTCAAATGAGAGATAAAGTTTTTTTTGGATGTTAGGATACTTAGTTACATTTTGACTTGAGGCTGTGAAATCCCTGAAGAATTTTATTTGGGAAAATTGATTTATAAGTATATCTGGAATTCATAACTATTAACCTATTAGGATGATTATCTATCATTAAGGAAGTATAGTTCACAGACTCCTTGTTTTAATTAAGTTTTTTTAATGGTATATTCTGTATCTTTTATTTTGTGAAGAAAGCTAATAAGGTCATATTCATTTTCATCATTGGCTAGCCTGGCAAAAAAAACTAATTTTTGTTTGATTCATTGCAGAGAACAAGCGTTCATATTTTTGGTGACTGTTGATCAATGTAATTAATGTTTATAGATTCATCCTGTTTTTGTTAATTGTCTGTCTATTGATATTTGAAATAACAAATTAGTTTCAGCGGTATGCAGTGATTAAATTTTCCCATCTCTTGATATATTACTAAATAGAATCCATTCTTTTAGTTCAGTTTGTTTGTGATTATATATAGTTTGAAGGTATACATGATAATAATAAATATATTTGAAATGATTTTCAGTAAGCTCTTTCTGCATATTAACTTTTTTTGCAGTTGCACTGGAAAACTTGGTACTTCAGAGTGTCTTCAAACTTCTCAAGCCTATCTTATCAAACCTCCAATAGTATCAGCACAAATAACAACCAGAAATTCCTTCACTTTCTTATATGGAAAAATTGAATTTAAGGCTAAGCTTCCAAAGGGTGATTGGATTTATCCAGGTAATGACAAAAGCTTTGATTGTCAGTTATTTATTTATTATTATTCAGTACCTACTTTCGAAATAGTTCACACATATTGCGCAAAAGAAGGACAAACAATTCATTTTATATTTATATAAAATATTTCTGAGAACTGCAAAAATGGAATAATGTAATATTCTTGTAAAACATAAAAAAATAATAATGATTGTTATTACATTCATGCTGAAACAATTTGGACAATTCAGTTCATCCAATTAAGTGTAGAGTAGATCCTATACAAAAACCTTTATTATTGTTGAATTGATGAAATATAAATCAAGTTTTATAACCTAAGTCAGCATAAAACAATACTGACTTGTAACATTTGATAAGTTTCAAATATTTCCCTCAATTTGAAATATCAGACAATCAGTTGAATCTCTTTGTATCAATGAAAAAATTTTATTTTATAAAAGTACTTAGCATAAGTCTCAATCATTATTTTTATGATTCTTCATCTTAAATTTTATAGCAAAGCTACTCTCATTATATCTTATAATAATCTGTCTTATGGCATTTATTATGAATTCATTAAGAATTTTTTTTACTCATAATTGGATCAAATAAATAAGGTATACAGTTTATTCATTATAAAAAAGCAGTAGTCCAGGTACTAGTATGAAGTTAAACATGCAAATAGAAAATCTTTGAAACCACAGGGGGCGTTCAAGTATTACGTAACGCAATTTGGGGGAGGAGGGGTCTTGTAAAACGTTACGATGCGTTACAGGGGCGGGAGGGGGGTTCGAACAACGCGCTACGTAACATTGATTTTTATTGAAATAAAAAACTAGAGAATTTGAATCTCCGAAGATGTTAACTCTTTTCGTTTATTTTTTACGGGGAATCCCTCGATTGTATTGTAAGTCAGTTTTATTTTGTTGTCCCAAGTTGGCAACTCTATCCGTTTATGTTTTATGGGGAATACCTCGACTGTATTATTCGTCATTTATATTTTGTTTCCGGTGCCAGTTTTCATCAAGTGTTTTAAACACGTAATACACAGGAGCGAAACTTCGAAACTATCTACCTACATACATACGAATATATATATATATATATATATATATATATATATATATATATATATATATATATATATATATATATATATATATATATATATTATATACATATGTAGAGTAAGAGAGACTTTTGAAATTGGGTTTTTGATGCCAAGCATCCTGAAATGTCATGAAACGAAAAACTATCTTGGGCCTAGGTCCTATTTTGCTGATCGCACCCATTTCAATAAGCAGGTTTTCAAAGTGAAAACCTGCTAATAAGCGAAAATTGAATAATGCATGAGAAAAATAATGGTGGATGAAGTTAGCTAAAAATGTATGCAACGACAGGGCTAAGTCAGGAAAACGGCATAATTAAATGTAAGATTAGTAGCAAAAGCTTATTAGGACAAATTTGAGCCCTTTTCAATATATCACATTATGTATGATTGTTTATTAAATGAAAATCTCTTGTTTTGTTTATTATTAACGAAAACACGATTAAAACAATAAAAACGGTATTTTAGCAACTTTCCGGTACTTTGCGCAACATATTTGTGACTTTTAGGTAAAAATGGTCACTTGGTTGTTACGTAACGTTTATAGAGGGGGGGGGAGGGGTTCATGAAAACATTACGGAGCGTTACATAGGGGGGAGGGAGGGTCAAAAATCTTCAAAAATTGCGTTACGTAATACTTGAATGGCTCCTAAAGTAGTAGATATATGTACATTATCATATACATGAACTTTAATGAAGGGTTTTAGCAAAGCTTCTGCTATGTTTATAATCAAAACTTACTTGATAACTGTGGTATAAAAAGAATAGATTATTAATGATGATACCATACCAATACTCACTGACACAGTGCTGTTCTTCGTTTATATTAACGACTTGTTGGATGAAATGAAATACTGTGTTGCGTGCGTTTTAGTATGATATGAAATAAATAGGGCAAATACTGGAGAACTGGCGGTATATAAACAAAGGTGCAGGACAAAACGCATAGATGTATGAAAATTAATAAGCAACCAAAGGCAAAACACAATACCTTGAGGAGATAATGTAGCAGCTATAAAACTTGGAGTAAACTTTGATAACAAATTTTCTTGGTTGATCCGCGTTGCTAATCTGTGTAGTTGATTTTCATCAGATATTTACAGTCGACAGCTCATAATGTTAGCAGCCTGTGTTTGCTACTTTGCAAATTTCCAAAGTATTATGTATGGTATACTAGAATGCATAGGCATTATCGAAATCATAGCAAATCTTAACATTACACAAAATAGCGCTTAGGGCTACATGTGGTTTAAAATACTGATTGCAGATGATATAATCAAGGTATAGAATATACTTGTCTTCTATGCTATATATATATATATATATATATATATATATATATATATATATATATATATATATATATATAGACACACGTTGGGATGATGTCATGAAAAATTAGGAAATATATTTATGAAGTGAGGCATAGTGATCTATCATTCCTCTACTATAGACTGAGAATTCTCTTAGTAATACTTACTACTGAAGTTAAACACCTAAGGTTTTGGTGAGGGAAATAAAAATAAGATGCATCTGAATTCTGAAAATAATTTTGTTTTAACGGTATTGGCTATATTGTTTGACTAGATCTTAGGAGCCTTAATCAGAACATATGCAAACTATTTTATTTACTTGGCTTCAATTCAGTTTATATAACTTGGAAAGGAAATACCACATATTTTATTCCTCCCTCACGTATGCGTGGCTGCTTGAGTTATGGGAACTATTTAAGCCAGATTAGAGGCTTGTATATATAAATGCATTAAGGATAGGTGAGACCGGATGATTTAGGTATAGAGGAGATGAATACTGAGCCAGCATTCTCCTTTGTAAATTTGCAAGCAGTGACTCAACTACGACCTAGGAGAAAAACTCAGGGCAGGCGGGTCGACCCCGGGACCTCCCGAATCCCCTAACCAACTAGCTCGGTTTTTTAAATAAAATTTTATTATATAACTTGCTATATTTATATTTATATGTGTCTGCTACAGTGATCTGCCAAGTATACTATTCATTTAACAAAAACCTCAGGAGGCCGCAGCTTTCATTTACGGATAGAGAGATAATCCATTATTAAAGACAAAATTACTAAAAAAAATTGCATAAAATTTTTTGTCAATATTGAGTTATGTTCGTCTGCGTAAATTGATGTTTTTTATATATTTTCAGAATTATTCTTAAATCCGAAACATGAAGAATATGGCACTTTTTACCAATCTGGACAAATTCGTGTAGCTTTTCTTCCTGGGAACTCTCAATTATCAAAGACACTTTATGGAGGATGTATATTAGGAACTTCAAATGAAGCCAGAAGCTATACTATGAGAAGTACTAGGAGGGGGAGTAGTTGGTCTGATGATTTTCACACATTCATCGTAGAATGGTCAGCTGGTGAGAAAGTAGCAAATTCTGTTGTAATATCAATATCCGAAATTAAAGTTCATCCTGGATTATCTCAGGATATTGTTGGTTGTGTGTGTTTTTTCAAAATAATATCTTAGACAAACCTTATGAAAGTAATCGTAGATGAAACACATTGAAAATAGAAAAGTATGTGGAATTCAGGATTTATTTGGAATAAATTGAATAAAATAAACTTAGTTTTCACATAGTGGTGTTGAGAGCTTATGATCAAAGTAGCTTGTTGAATCGATTTGTTTCAGTTGAATGTTGTTGACAGATTATGTATATTTTTCTGATTTTGACATTTCTGCCTAAAAACTAACTAGACTTATCTTCATCTGAACATATTTGATTGTATATAATGCTAAATTCTTATGACAAGTGAAATATTATTGTGTTTGAACAATTTCTTGATATGTTTCAACATTTTAAAATTTGGTATGAAGTGAAGTCTTATATGTATCCCAACAATTTCCAGAAAAAATAACTCTTCTTGTGGATGATAAGATTTATGGAAATATTTTTCCACCAGAAGGAGGTTTTGCATCTTTAGAATCAAGTCTAAACTTAGAAGGATGTGATAAATGGAGAAAATCTGCTTCTAAAATGGCTCCATTCGACAAAGAGGTAATTAATTTGACGAAACCTATTTAAAGTAAGATTCAGAATTTTAGATTATCTGTTTGCTTAGGTTTTACTTTGTCTGCACATAGTCACGTTGATGTGCATTGATGGTATAAACGCAAAAGATCAGATTTTGCTTTAGGAATACAGAAACATAATAGAACAAAAATCATTTTTTCATTTCGCATGGCTTTTACATATTACAGTACACATGTATTTGTTTTATGTTGTAGTGTTGCTTTGAATTAGGATCAGAAGAAGGTATAACAGTATTATCAATATATATATATATATATATATATATATATATATATATATATATATATATATATATATATATATATATATATATATATATATATATATATATATATATATATATATATATATATATATATATATATACATATATACAGGTTGTCACACCGGAAACCAAATCAATCTGTATACAGAAAACTATCCATAGAAAAATTTTGAAAATTTGCAATATACCTAGGTCGACGGGAGCAGATCTGCTAAATAGTTATAAGTTAATGGCACTTGCGAATAGAACATCATTTATATTATTACAGATTTCGATTCAAGGCATTATTTCGACTAGACTTTGTGAATATTGGATGGATTTGTCCGTTACTTTGTGATAATACATTTTTAAATATGTGAATATTCGCTTGAAAATGTAGTAGTAGGTACTACGAAACTGCAGTCGTTAACAATTCAATAAAAATAGTGATAAAAACGATGTGAATAATCATCAATTTTTCTTATAAGGAAACCTTAATTTATTAATTTAAATACTATTTCTTCAATGAGAATTTTGAACTATTATTATTAATACAGTGTTTAAAAATTCATATGAAAAATGAAATCAAATGTCAGTTGTCTCAAATAAGATCTCATAAATTTGATGTGTATCTCTAAAATTTGTAGTTTTTGAATATGGCCAAATGAATATTTTGCATCTATGGTAGCTATGACGGCAAATAATAATATGATTTCATCAGAATGTTGTTAAATTATATCGAAAGTTTAACTTAACGAATCACTAAAGATTTCAATACTTATTTGATGGCAAATATCTGTCATTTGCCAGACTACCCGATTTCCAATACATATTTTATTCGCTGAAAGGGTGTTTTAAATCGAAAGAATATGGCTCAAATTTGGAGATTATTGAAATTATTTTGAATATATAATGAATATTTTGTGGTGTAATTCACAACTTGTTTATCTACCAACAGGTTATTTTTGGAAAAAGTCGTTCATTGAGATTATAGCGAAGAAATTCGAATATTTGCCATTTTTCGCTGTTTTAAGGAAAACTAGTAAACTTAACCATAGGGAATACTTCATGACATTTATAGAGCTTTTCTTAGTGCTTCTTCAGGATCTATAATATACAGGGTGTTCCATTTGAAATAAGGAAGATTCTGTACATTTTTATTTACAATATGTGGCAAGCGATTTTTCATACCCTGTATATCGCAGGTTGATTTCAGATATATCGTTTGAGAGATTTACCAATGTAAAATATTTGATCAAAAATGAATTTCAATTGGACTTGGCACAACTTTATAATTTCAAATAGAGTGACCAAAATTGAAAAAAAAAAATCAAAAATGCAAAAAATCTCGAAAACCGTAAATATTTTCGAAATGAAGATCTATATAAAGTATCTTTTATTTTCTATGTAGAAACCGAAAAGGCGACAAAAAATATAGGTTGCCATTTGAAAAAACATAGTTGATATTCGTCCAGAAGAAATTGAACACCCTGTGTGACCGACAATATTTTTATTTTGTCGAGCTCGAGCAATAAGGTAATATTATAGAAATATAGATTTCTATCTGTTTCCAAAATAGAGATATGGAACACCGCGCCCCTGTTGCAGGACCCTGTATATATATACAGTGCTTTCATGATGAAAGGAACAAATTCATTAAAAAATTAGGTTTCTATTTCATGTTAAAATCCTCGGACAGGTCGATTAGTATTTTTATTTGGGCATTTTTCGCAATAAAAATTTTGTATACAGGGTGTCTCATTCGAGAGCTATGGCTTTGTCATTAGTTTTTTTAAAGGTAATACCCTGTATATTATTTCACTTTACAATTCTACGATAAATTCTTATCACTTTTTGTGAACATACCATATGCCTCAACTCGATGGATTGCCAGAAACGGAGATAGTGGGTAATGAGAGGTACGATATGAAAACACACAAATGTAATTACTAATTTAATTTTTACATATGTTCAATCTGTTGTCCGTTTACTTCGAGACATTTTTGAAGTCGATTCAATGTTTCCCGTTGCACATTTTCAATTACTTCTGGACTGATAAGTCTTATTTCCTGCCTGATTCTCTCTTTTAGATCATCAATATTATTTGGTCTATTCAAATAAACTTGAGACTTCAAATAACCCCATAAGAAAAAATCCAATGGGGTTATGTCCGGTGATCTTGGCGGCCACTCAATCGGACCTCTCCGTCCTATCCATCTGTTGGGAAAAGTTGCATCAAGAAATTGTCGAACAGCGATTGAATAGTGAGGAGGTGCCCCATCTTGTTGAAACCATATCTCGTTATTAGGTATGTCAGGATCTTGTGGGTTAGGAAACAAAACAGCTAAAGACGGAATGAGTTCGAACTGGAGAAAGTTCAAGTAGTCCTCTCCGTTTAGTGTTCCTTCAAAAAAATAGGGACCAACTATACGATTTCGAACAATCGCTGCCCATGTATTAATTTTTTGAGGCCGCTGTGTGTGGCATTCTTGCATCCAATGAGGATTCTCGGTCGCCCAATACCTACAGTTTTGTCTGTTGACGTGGCCATTTAAAGTAAAGGTGGCTTCATCAGAAAAAATTATGTTTGTAATGAAATTTAGATGTTGATTATGAATTTCAAGAATCTGCTCACAAAACTGTTCTCTGCGGTCAAAATCGTCTTCTAATAATTCATGTACCAGCTTAATTTTATAGGGATGATACTTATTTACCTTAAGTATTTTATGCACGGACCCTACTGATAAATTGAAATTATTGGAAATTGTAGTAATGGATGTATGAGGGTTATCTTGGGTTTCTAGTAGAACGTTCAGCACTGTTTCTTCAGATACTCTCGGTGGTCTTCCTTTAGGTAAATCTCTAACGTGGCCGTATCTCCTGAATTTTGATTCAATTTTGCTGACTGTCGATCTAGTAATTGGCGGACGATCAGGATGATTTTCATTGAATAGATTGCAGACTTCTTCTTGTGAACGCACCCTATCTCCAAAACCAATCATCATAAGTACTTCAATACGTTCTCTCTCAAGTAATTGCATTTTCTTAAACAATGAAGTAGTGTAGTGCCTGGAGCGTTAAAAACGTGAAAAACTGCGGACTATACAGCACCAGTGAATGAATTCAGATGGTACATGTGAATTTTCTTTTTTAGAATTAAATAACAATGTTTACCTAAATTTTTTTTTGTACTTTTAATCCACATTTTAAATCTCCAGGTGCTCCACTATCTCCGTTATAATCTGGCAATCCATCAAGTTGAGGCATATGGTATGTTCACAAAAAGTGATAAGAATTTATCGTAGAATTGTAAAGTGAAATAATATACAGGGTATTACCTTTAAAAAAACTAATGACAAAGCCATAGCTCTTGAATGAGACACCCTGTATCCAAAATTTTTATTGCGAAAAATGCTCAAAATAAAATACTAATCGACCTGTCCGAGGATTTTAACATGAAATAGAAACCTAATTTTTTAATGAATTTGTTCCTTTCATCATGAAAGCACTATATATATATATATATTATAATAAAAATATATATATATATTTATATATATATATATATATATATATATATATATATATATATATATATATATATATATATATATATATATATATATATATATATATATATATATAATATATATATATATATATATATATATATATATATATATATATATATATATATGTATACATATATATATATATATATATATATAATATATATATATATATATATATATATATATTATATATATATACTATTATATATATTATATATATATATATATATATATATATGCTATATGTATATGTAATATATATATTATATGTATATGTATATATATATTATATACACCCCTTATATATATATATATATATATATATATATATATATATATATATATATATATATATATATATATATATATATATATATATATATATATATATATATATATATATATATATATATATATATATATATATATATATATATACAGGGTGATTCACGGTGGATGGCACATTAGACGTTTCTGGTGAACCATACGACGGATCACTTTGAAAATTTAATGGAGGGCATAGTCGAACATTCTCTACCCAACTAAAATATTTTTGGTAATGCGGTATTGCCACTTCTATTAGAAAGTAGTAGCAACTTTGATTTTTTAAATGGAACAACCTGTATATTATATCATTTTTAGAATCTCCAACAATTTCTTAATAACTTCTCATGATATTTTCCTATACCTATCTGTTACCGTTTTCCAAATGAAAATTATTTTCATTTTTTTTCTTCGGAAATCAAGACCTATTAAAACGCTGATATCTTTGAGTTGAGAAATACTATGATATCGAAATTTGGGTTACAGTTTGGTGATACTTGGGGGCTTCCTACACTTCAGTCAAATCTGTAATACTTCAATACAGGGTGGTAAAAAAATTCAGTTATTTTGTTTGCTTGAAAAAGTGACTGAAAGTTGATTATTTCAAATGGAACTCCCTGTATATTATTGAAAATTCGAAAAGCTGCTGGAATTTGCTTTTTATCTATGTATATCATACCTATACCTAACTAGTCAGGTTTCGGACTTATTAACATTTATTTGTGAAAATGTTCCTTGTACAAGGAGTCCTCATTCGGTATTTGGTAAACATGCAATGATCACTATTTGACAGTAACGTTGTAACAATTCACTAATAATATCGATATTTTTGACATCTCAGAAGTTGCAAATACCTTCAAAAACGATGGAACAAAACTATTCAAACGAAGTTCTCATGAATTTGTCTATTATTTTTGGACAGTTTGTAAAATTATCAGCAGAACATCGTAAAAAATCAATAAATTATATCCGAATCTACCGCCAATGAACCTCAAGAAATTTATACGAATTCTGAACAATTTCAATGCGCATGAATAAACTTGAAAAAAGCACTAAGAGACTTGATAGTGGAAATATTGATATAAATAATTATAAAAAAAGAAAACAATTATGTTGAATCTTTCACAATATGTTCGAATCGCTGGCCGTTCACTTTCAAGCACTTCAAAATGCCGGCGTTGACTGATTTCGACGTGGCAGATCTGATTTCATTCGGATCCAAAGCTTCAAATGTTTGGGTATTACTTTGTAACAATTCGTCTCTCGAACGCACACCAAAAATAATAAACAAATTCATAAGAACTTCGTTTGAATAGTTTTGTTCCATCGTTTTTGAAGGTATATGCAACTTCTGAATTGTCGAAAATATCGATATTATTTGTAGATTGTTACAACGTTACTGTCAAATAGTGATCATGGCATGTTTACTAAATACCGAATGGGGGCACCATGTACAAGGAACATTTTCACAAATAAATGCTAATAAGTCCGAAACCTGACTAGTTAGGTATAGGTATGATATATATTCTAATTCAATGTCCGATTTGTCTTGCATTCACCATGACGATTAAAAAATCACAAAGCCAATCCTTTTTTCCTAATTTAGAAAATGTATGTTTTTTTCATGGTCAATTGTACGTGGTATATCCACGTGTTGGCAAACTATCCGCTTTATATGTTCTTGCGCCTGATAACAACAAGAAATAATGACGTATATCACAACGTGCTTCACTGAAGAGAATTAACCCAACTGTAACCCATGCAGCAAGGCAAATGTCCTGCCGGCACTCCATTGAAATACTTGATTTTTGAACTTTTATACAATTTTTATTTTCTTTATATATATATATATTATCCTAATGAACTAGTGAACTTGATATGATAAGTTTTTTGTATTCATTTTATTACGTTAATCGAAATCATAAATTAAGTTTTGCTAAATGGTATCACTACATTCATTGACTGTTAGGCGGTACGAAATTCGCCCTATATATATATATATATATATATATATATATATATATATATATATATATATATATATATATATATATATATATATATATATATATAATATAATAATAATAATTTTATTGATCCATTCAGACATCGACAAATATGTATTGGACAAGTCAAGTTGTATATAGGACATACAAATTTGTATATAGTACACACACAAAACAAAAATAACACTACACTCAAACCATCAAACAAATTGATTCACGTTATAGTCAGACATGAACTCCTCAATATTATAGTAGCCCCTGGAAGAAAGTATTGACTTCACTCTGCTCTTCAACCTACTTTTATTAAGGTTTCTTATACTCTCTGGCAAATGGTTGAAGAATTTTATCCCCTGATATGTGGGAGATCGCTCGAATTTTGTTGTACTATGTCTCGGGATATACAAAAGATTACCATTCCTGGTAGGATAATCGTGGTAATGTGAATTCCTCACAAACTTCGGGCAATCCTCCTTGATGAGGATTAGACATTTTAATATGTACAAACATGGAAAAGTCAGAATCTTGTGAAAAATAAAGCATGGCCTACACGATATATATATATATATATATATATATATATATATATATATATATATATATAAAAATATATATATATATATATATATATAAATATAGAAAACAGAGTTCTTCGTGTTAGCGACACACGTTCGTGGCAATAAAATGAAGTGAACTAGGACATATATTTGAAACTAATCAAACAAACCTCCTAGCGGAGCTGGTTATACGAGTTCACGAAACATCGAAATGCCTCCATATACCTTAGGATGGTGTATGTTAGAAACATTAAGTTGTTCATCACAATCAATGGAAATGATAGACAGTCTGTTTCGCCCTTATTTGGGGCTCATCAGTATCATCTATCCATCGAAAGTGATAACCAACCAAATATTTCCAACGACGTTATATTTTCCTTCCAGTGACTATATGGCATATAAATATGACACAGCGCCACCAGTCGGAAACAAATGAACCACATCCCACAGATAGAAGAAAACATTTCGGCAACGGGAACTCGCACGTCCCGACACCCGAAGGTGGTTAATATAATCGCTAAGCAAGAGTAAAGTTGATACATCCATTCGATGTAATTCAAACTTCACACGCCGCAAGTAACAAGCGCTCCAAATTTTATCCCTTTTACAGGTAGCAAATGAATAGAAAACAGAATTCTTCGTGTTAACGACACACGTTCGTGGCAATAAAATGAAGTGAACTAGGACATTTATTTGAAACTAATCAAACAAACCTCCTAGCGGAGCTGGTTATACGAGTTCACGAAACATCGAAATGCCTCCATATACCTTAGGATGGTGTATGTTAGAAACATTAAGTTGTTCATCACAACTAACATACACCATCCTAAGGTATATGGAGGCATTTCGATGTTTCGTGAACTCGTATAACCAGCTCTGCTAGGAGGTTTGTTTGATTAGTTTCAAATAAATGTCCTAGTTCACTTCATTTTATATATATATATATATATATATATATATATATATATATATATATATATATATATATATATATATATATATATATATTTTTTTTTATATATATATATATATATATATATATATATATATATATATATATATATATATATATATATATATATATATATATATATATATATATATATATATATATATATATATATATATATATATATATATATATATATATATATACCGAATTATTTTGTCCTAATGTGTACATTAGTCATAACTATTTAATTTTTTTCAGATGTACATCGCTATAGGAGTAGGTGTTGGCGGTTTGAATTTTGACGACAGTAAAGATGGATTGAAACCTTGGGTGAATGGTGATCCTAAAAGTCAAAAGAAATTCTATAGATCCAAAGTAGAGTGGTATAGAACATGGACTAATCATAGTGCTTTAGAAGTACAGCATGTTAAAGTCTATGGCATATGACTAACAAGAACTTTAATTTATAGAATGCTAGTTTTTATTTCATGCTCAAAACTATTACAAATATTTGTATTAAAGAAAATGACATAAAAATATATAAAATCACGAAAAAGTTCACTGTATTTTATTTATGAATATTCACAACTGATAAAAGAAAATTATTCAAAATTATAATATTTTTTTTGGTATATTCACATAGGCTATGTATGAAATACAAGACATTAAAATTTCAATGAACACTATTGTAAAAAAATATTTTATGAAAAAAAGGCAACCAATCTGTTAATAGCAATAGACTAACTTGGTTCAGCACAACCTCAAATAAATCTGCTCAAAACAATTCATGCAAGGAAATTAATAACCAGTAATACTTCATCTCACCCAAAATTTATCGACTTGGTGTAATAAATTATCTCAACATTGAATGTGTACTGATGTTTAATTGTTGCTATATTTTTACAAAAGTATTAACAAAATGTAAAGTTTATTTCATTCAAATTGTTCAGCTTCACCAAATAATTAATTGGTAAAAACTACTGGGAAAGTGTATTATGTTTTCTAACGTAATACCCCTTAGAACTCCAAGCAACAGACCTTTTAGAAACTTTTGCCTTCTAATAATATGACTATTTAGTTCCGTATGTCACCTACCAGAAGGTTTAAAGTATTTTAAACAGCAATATGTATATGTAGTTCTATGGAAAATATCACAAACCTGCAATTTCAATAGTTCCCTATAGTCGGGTCGGGCTGACATTTGAAAAAAAAAGAGTAGCTGCAATTTTATGACTGATTTGAGGGCGTAATATCATATTAAGTTCTATTTTATGAAATGCAACGATTTTCAAGTCTGGAACATTGTTTATAACAACGTTTTTCTGCAAGAAAAGCGTCTTTTTTCAATTTTTCGATTATATTTCGGAAACTGGGTTATGGAGAAAAGTGACATTGAAAAACCTTCCAAACTAAACCTGCTAAATCAAAATCGGTTAATTTATTCAAAAGTTATAGCAAATTAAAGGCTAAAAAAGCGTTTTTATTAAAATTATTATGAACAAATAATTGAACATTTTATGGTTTAATCAAGGCCATAAAAGTGTGAGTTTTCATGTACTTAAAAAGTGTGCGCAAAAGTGTTGCACAATTCTATTTGTTTATCCCGTTTTTGTAAAATGGACCCAATTTCAACCGTTTATTGTGGGAAAAGTTATCAACTTACAGACGTCTTGGAGGTCTTATTTTGAAGGTAATAGAGTCTACTTGTAATCGCCAATCTCAGAAAGTAAATTTTTTTCCCGAAACTATTTAAAAATTAGCAATAAACAAATGTTACATTTTGAACCGTTTTTTGCTTATAAATAAATACAATAATTTGCAAAGTATAAGGAATATGTGTTCATCAGTAGTAATATTGGAAAGCTGTTAAAAAAATACACATTTAAAAAAAAGTTTCTACGACCTCTAAGATAGCTTCTTTTTTTTTAAATCATTACTCCGTTGTTTATTAAAATTTTGAGCTGAAATTTTCACATTTGGTAGGCGACATTTTCAACTTTATGATCCGACATTTTACATAAACTTTTGTTGTTAATTATTTAGTCCCGAGAGCAATATATCAAGGTAACATTCTCTGCGCTTCACGAGAGCCGAATGGTGGGGGTGAGAGAAAGTCGCAGCTCTCGAATTTCTCGCGCGCGATGCGGATCTTCAAAATCGAGCGGACAAAAAAAATTCGCATTATCTCGGGTTCTAATTATCGTAGAACCTTCTTTTTTTTAATCTGGGGTAGCTCGACGAAAAAATAACAACGGCGCAATTTTCATATAGGTAGGTACCTAAAATGTCTTTAAACTGCGGAAAAAAGGTGTTGCTTAAATAATTCATTGATTTATCGCGGGTTTTTTTGCATTATTAATAATTCTGAAAATTTTCTGTTATGCATGACTACAATATAGTATACTTTAAGTAAAAATATAGCTTCACCACAGCTTAATTGAACTATTAACAAGAATACAGTTTGTGTAAGGAATAATATTTATATACTTTTGACGACCGTACTTCTTATTTGATTTGGTCTGTGATGTTGCGTGAGAAATATGAAGCCGATCATCAAACTTTTTTTTTTTTTAATGTGAGTTTTTTAACAGCTTTCAAATGGTACTACTGATGAACACATATTCCTTATACTTTGCAAATTACTCTATTTATTTATAAGCAAAAAACTGTTCAAAATGTAACATTTGTTTATTGCTAATTTTTAAATAGTTTCCGGGAAAAAAATTAACTTTCTGTGATTGTCGATTATAAGTAGACTCTATTACCTTTAAAATGAGACCTCCAAGACGTCTGTAAGTTGATAAATTTTTCCACAATAAACGATTGAAATTGGGTCCATTTTACAAAAACGGGATAAACAAATAGAATTGTGCAACAACTATTCATAGCACATCGTCCACTTTGCGCACACTTTTTAAGTACATGAAAACTCACACTTTTACGGTCTTGATGAAACCATAAAATGTTTAATTATTTGTTTATAATAATTTTTCAAAAACGCCTTTTTAGCCTTAAATTTGCTATAACTTTTAAACAAATTAACCGATTTTGATTTAGCAGGTTTAGTTTGGAAGGTTTTTTAATGACAATTATTTGATCTATGAAGCACTTTTCTCCATAACCCATAGTTTCCGAAATATAATCGAAAAATTGAAAAAAGGCGCTTTTTTTGTTTTTTTGCACAAAAACGTTGTTACAAACAATGTTCCAGACTTGAAAATCGTTGCATTTCATAAAATAGAACTTAATATGATATTACGCCCTCAAATCAGTCATACAATTGCAGCTACTCTTTTTTATCATTTTTTGATATTTTTCATGTCAGCCCGACCCGACTACTAGTCTAATTTATATCCAGTAATGTTCTGAGAATTTGTAAACTTTCCATATAATTATACTTCAATCACTTTTGTGATTCTTAATTGAAATTTTTGGAGAATGAGATTTTTCATTTCTAAAGTCTACTACAAAAGTTTGAAAAGAAAAAAAAACAATTTGTTTATGAACCATAGTGTTAATTTGTCACATTTTTTTATCTTCTGCCTTCACGAAATGCTTTAATTTGTATTGTATTCCAATTACATTTTGGATAATGGAGCTATTTTTGAAGGATTTTTGAACTCCTTAACCACCCAAATGAGTAAGACAATTGAAAATTTGCAAAGTTTACCGAATCAGGACAGTTTTGGGTCTACAACTTCTTCAAGATCGCAATGGTAGAAGGTCGCACCGAGCAGATAAGGGCTACATTTTTAGGGTTGTAGAAGCTCGCACTGGATGAATCCACGTACCAAATTTTAACTCTCTAACAGAATGGGAAGAAGCAGTCCAGTAGGTAGCCTTTTATACTCTCATTCCGTTAGAGAGTTGAAATTTGGTACGTGGATTCAGTTGATAATGTGAAAAGATCGGGTTTTTAACGCTTGAAAGCGGTGAAAAGTTTTAAAATAATTTGTTTTTGTCATAACTATAGATAATATTTGGCCCCCTAAATAAAACTGATTTTTCAGACGTGTAATTATTGAATAAATTGTGGATAAAGTTTGGTAGGTACCTAGTGGCTCTGCAACAGTTTTTGCCACCAGCGATTCGCCTACAGCGCTGTAGGTACAGTTGGTTATACAAATACATCTGGAAAACAGACTCTGATTCAAATAATATGTTGCTGCTATGTTCGTGCATTAGGAATCACATTGAAATCTAGCTGTTATACCTATCGTTCGTGTATGTTTATGACGGAATACTAATTTGAACTCACAATTCCTGTTCTTCTGAAAATAATAAACTCTACAAGAACTGATGTTTTTGAACATTCTATGCTTTTCATTTTATCTCCAGCTATGCATGTCTTCATATTATTTTCCTTTCTTACATCGAACATCCATAAAAGACAAATAATTTTATTAGGTAGGTACGTTTAATTACACACAACACTGACAGGTAAAGCTATAGACATTACCACATTATTGTGAGCTAATCAATAGTTTTCAATGTAATCAAATATTATTCGAACTCTACTCCTCAGCTTTGTATAATTATGATGAGACGTGTTCTCTGAAATATTTTTGTTTTGTATTACAGAATCATAGAAAATTATCGATTCAATAAACTTCTCTCATATTTCACTAATTTAGATACCAAGTTAGTGAGCGGAGTGTTTGGGAGGTCCTGGGTTTGAACCACGCGGTCATCTGGTCTGACATAAGTTTTTCTAAGAGGTTTTCTCATGACGTAGGTAGGTAAGTCACTGCTTGCAAAGGCGAATGCTGAGCTAGTACGTATTCATCCTCTACACCCTACCCAACAACACCGAGAATATACGGTGTTGTTGCCCTACCCCACCTCTCCTATACATACAATATACGATTATATTATTAGTATATTCTATGATCTGGTGGGAGGAGTCATAACTGAAGCAGCCCGCCAAACACGAGTTTTTCCTTTTTTAGATATTTTTACTCATAATATATCAATTTTGTTGGATATCTGAGTATAGATTTGCGCTAATTGCCGAACATATAAAAATACTCTGCATTTATTTTAATATGTATGCAATGTAGGTACCTACATATTCAAAGGAAAAACGATCACAGTTAATAACATCTCAGTATTGAAATGGTAAATACGTGCATATAGAATTTATTAGAAGGGTATAGTAATTCCCAATTCAACTCTGGCTTTCCCTGAACTGAACGGAATGGATTGTTTTTATAGTGTAAAAGAAACTAGGTCGGTACGTTTCAAGCAGACCATGGGCCTAGAAAAATGAATAAATAAGTAGTTGAAATAAATGTTTTTTAAGTTTATGCTACTACCGAAAATGTCTAAGTCAGAGAGATACGATAAAAGTTACTTTATACTAGGCAATTTTTACGTAATGCAGTTTCCATGTTATGCAAAGAGCTGCAAGCAATCTGATTTCTTTAGTAATACAATGTAGGTATATAAAGAATTGCATTTGATATGAATATAACAATCGGTTCGAGTTACCGTACCTGTAGCAATAGCAATTTTTCATGGGCGGATACGAATTGTATGTTCTAACAAAAAAATTTTATACTCAACTAATTTTGCATCGAAATATTTATAATAAAATATATGATAATATAACGTAAAGTTTAAGAGTTTATTTCATTATCGAAAACGGGAGTTATCCATTTACTTGATTATTCAATTTATATAAATATTAATCTGTTATAAATAAAACATAATCTCAGTGGATACTAAATTCAAATGCATTACGGAGAATTGAAATGTCAGAAGACTTAAATGTGTTACAAAAGCCGATCTAATGAGTCCTTCAGTCATTGATTTTAATTTTCAATTCAATTCGATTATCTAATATTTATTCAGGTGTAATAACTATATATATTTTACGAATATTTTATACTTTTTACATAATTTCAAAAAACCTAGTATTTACAGTGAATAGAATTAACATAGAATAATTCATCTTTTGGATAATTTTAACATCGAGAAAAATATAATTAAACAAATTGCTGTAAATAATAATTATAATCCCATAATAATAGACAATATGATAGATAAAAAGTTTATCAAAAATGCGATTAACAAGGTGTACCCCCTTACTAAAAATAATATCAAATATAACAGCCTCACTTTCATCGGTAATTCAAGTAAAAAACTTAAATCTCTGTTATCTAAGCACAACATTAACATTGCTTATCGTAGCGGTAATAATTTAGGAAATCATAAAAAATAATAAATCCAAAGTTCATAAAGATAATAAATCAGGAGTTTATAAAATTAATTGTGGCGATTGTGATAAGTTTTACATTGGTAGAACTTTCAGAAGTTTTCAAACTAGAATTTCAGAACACAAACGTAGCTTTGTTAATCAGAAGTCGGATTCACATTATGCAAACCATTTAATCCAAGAAAATCACACATTCAATTTTGATTTTAAAATATTAAATACTGAAAGTAAGGGAATTAATTAAACATAATTTTTTAGAATCATTACAGATAAATAAATACAAGCATTCCGGTCTCCTATCGAATAGCCAAATCGATCATACTTCAAGCCCCCTTCTTAATCTTTTCAAAATTACCGAACTACCTGACTAGCAGTTCAGAATTGGTTTTTTCTAATTATTATTTGTAACCATCTTTGTATTTACCCATTCTACATAAAAAAACTAAACTAAATAGTTAGTTTGCCATTAGCATCTGAAGAAGGTGAAGTTCCACCGAAACATGCGTCATGCGTTATTTCTTATAATAAATGTGTAAATTGTTATTATATATATATATATATATATATGGCATCCCCCGCCGTCCGTCAGGCAGAACCAAAGTATCAAAATTTGGGTAGGTAAATTTTGTCATATTTTAATGATATGAGTTCTGCTTAATTATTTCGAAATCATGTAAATGATGAAATTGTTTTGGAAGAGAAATAATTACAATTCCAGTGTTTTTTAAAACTGATCAACATATCTAAAATGATCAAATATCTTCGAATTACTGGCTTCTATAAACAATTCAGTGAGAGATAACTGTTTCACGGATCATCAAGATTTGCATGGGATTTCCCAGATATATATATTTCATTATGTCTTTGACCGAGACGTTGATAATTCATTAACCCTGAAACTTATCATCATATTCAGTATTTTAGCATATCATAAACTGGTTCTATTGAATGACAACATTCCGACTCTTTTAATGTGGTATTGAGATTCGCTGATCATTTCCAGTTTTGTGTATTCTGAATGTAGACATTTTAACTAAAACAGTACGAGTGTTACTGAACACTCTTTTTTAATTTGTGCAAAATATACAATAATGGTGAAGAAATTAGTCGCATTGTTTTGTTTACTAGTTTCAGTATTAGTTTGTGAAGCATTCGATGTGCCTGATGCAACGTTGGAGGTATTGCGACCTAGAGGATTTCGACTTTCCATACCGGGTACGGCCCATAACTATAAACTTTAAATTAAGCGTTCAATATATACGTAATCCACATAAGAGCAAATTGTGATAAGTGTCAGCAAAGACAACTAAGAATGAGACAAATAACTTCACCATATTATTATACTAACGTTTTAATGAAAATTCCTGTCACTTGAATGGAAACTCAAATTTCATAATCAACTCTTGTCCGTGATGTTAAATGCAGATCACAAATCGCCGGTTCATCATATTACATACAAAATATTTGACAGATTTACTACCAGAGGATGTGATCCTATGTGTTATATTGTTTCGAGAAAATATTTTCTTTATGATTTTCATATTAAATGTTTCTTAAAGCCATAAATAATATAGTATTACTGTTCACTAAAAGTAATATTGTTTAAGGGTTTGTTCAAAATGCGATAATTTGAAAACAAGGCATGTGGAGTTTTTTGAGTTCAGCCTGACTGAAGAATATGACTGTTCATCGAATTTTTAAAGCATTAAGGAGGTTGAAGATTCACGAAAATACTTGTTGAGGTAAAATGTCTCATAGCTTGCTTAACCGCCACCATTTTAAAGAGATATAGAGAATCTATGTTTTTTCCTGGGTTTTAGGTAATTTCAACTCCACAGCCGCTCCAAATTGAATTGAGAATTTGTATATAAAAAAAAAACAAAAAAAGGAGAAAAATATGACCACACTGACGAAGCTCTGTTGCTCACGATTTTCTTTTCAATACTACAGGATTATATGTCAAGTTTATTTTTTCGAAAAGTTTTTATTTATACCTTTTGTTTTTTCTCAAAACAGTTTTAAGCTGGAGTTCGTTTTCAAAAAACTATAGATCACTTACTTCCCGTTCCTATATTTCAAATGGCAGAACCATTTCCGGTTGCAACACACATAAAACTATTTCACCTCTAGGATGAAAATATTAAAACAATGGTTAATAATAGCAACGCATATATATCTTCAGATGCTAAAGCATCTGAAGAAGGTGAAGTTTCACCGAAACGTGCGTCATGCGTTATTTCATTTAATAAATGTGTAAATTGTTATTATTAATCATTGTTTTAATATCTTTATTAATTTACACCATGTATCGGCCAAATCAATCAAAAATCTAGGATGAAACCTAAGAGTCTAACTTTAGAGTTATTCATCGTGCATCTATTAGTTTTACAAATACAATACTATAGATAGTGTAAACAATAATATGATTATCCGATTCAGCATTTATTATATGTAGAAATAAAGTTTGATCTCATATACCTACTATAAATTAATACTTCAAACAATCAAAGAAAGTATGTAGCTACTAGCTACGTAGGTCTATGTGAAAATGCTATATACCTACCAAGCTTATGTCGAAATCAACATCAAAGCTTATTTGCTAGTGTGGCACGAAGTTATTTTTAGTTATATATATTTTATTGGATATTCATAATATATTATTGTTCTTGCCTGAATTCTTTTCAGATGTGGAAGGAATTAAATTATTTGCCTTCCATGGAAAAATAAATGAGGAGATGAATGGTCGTGAAGCTGGATATTTTTCGAGAGACATAACTAAAGCCAAAAATGGCAGGTGGACCTTTTATGACCCTTTAACAGAACTAAAAGTTGGAGATACCTTATACTTCTGGACATATGTGGACTACTTTGATGGCAGAAATAAATTAGGATATCCTAAGGATGACCAAGTTATACAAGTTACTGAACAACGTGAGTATTTGTTGTCTACTGTTTTTCAGACAGCGGTGTTTTTGATATTTTCCCACTGTTCTTCCATATCTTATTTATTGTTTGCGAATGGCATTTAACAGTAAGTTGGTTCCATTTCAGACATAGTACAAAATTCTGGTTCTACTGTCAAACCTACTACTACTACTACTACACAAAAATCAATCACAGTGACCCAGCCATCAAAACAGTGTAAACCGTCTATTACAACTTATAACGGAGGCACTAAATCGTGCAAGAATCAGTTGATATTTTCAGAATCATTTACTCTAAAGAATAGTTGGACGACAGAAAAGAGATTTTCAGGTGAACCTGTGAGTTTTTATTACAGTTTTTTCCGCTAATAATTTACCTATATATGTTATACTTTTTGATAATTATTAGCAATAACAGACTTGGTGAATCTCAAAAAACTCGATTTTTTGAGATTCACCAATCCTGTTATTGCTAATAATTATCATAAAGTTAAAAATAGTTCACAGGCAACAACAATTCAAATAAAAAAAAATATATATATATATATATATATATATATATATATATATATATATATATATATATATATATATATATATATATATATATATATATATATATATATATATATATATATATATATATATATATATATATATATATATATAAATATATTTCTGCTGTTAATTTCATATTTATGATTGAATGCGGAATAAATCAACAAAGTCGATCAAATAATAATTCAACTGCATTCGCATCATCAGAACATCAAAACAAACCACCCATCACGTCCATAACTATAATTCATATTTAGTCGAATTATCAAAATGAAGAAGCAGAAGCACACTCCTGCAAATTTCTCATTTTTAAATCGAAACTATGGGATATACAAAATTGAATCCGTAACTGTAATAGAATCCTATATAAAAGTTGGGAATACCTAATTTCTGATAGGAGCGGAGTCTAAATGGGGCATGTTACGACAGGATTTTCTTTTTGCATTTTTAAGTAGATAAGTTTCAAAATGGGTATAGCTATAATGATTATTTTAAAGTAACATTATTCACCTATTTGTATTTCACTTTTAAAATTATTCGAAAATCTAATATCCGTAACCGAAATTATTCGAAGTAACGGATACTTAAAGTACCAAAGTAAGTAACGGATAATTCGAAATAATTTTATATGCATAACTGTATGTGTATAATATTATTCCTATATCCGTATAAATATCCTGATCCGAAATATCATATCCATGATATCCTGATATACAACAATCATTATGACGATTTCACAAAATATGAATACGAATTATGGGGATGGTAGGATTAATCAAATCATGAAAAACATACTAGTCGACCATGGTCGATTTCATACATTACATAAAGTGAACAAGGAAAATTCTTCAATAATTTTAAAAAATTATCAAACAACTTTCCAAGGAAGCTGGTTATACGTATTCAGCAACGCAAAATCTGCATTCACAATCGAACGGTGAATTATAGAAATTGTCAAGTCACCCCGACTCAAAATCTGCATACAGCTGTTTCGATCTTATTAGATCTCATCAGTGCAGCTTATTTGACTCGGAGTGAATTAACAAATTTCTAATTTTGCGTTGCTGAATACGTATAACCAGCTTCCTTGGAAAGTTGTTTGATAATTTTTTAAAATTATTGAAGAATTTTCCTTGTTCACTTTATGTAATGTATGAAATCAACCATGGTCGACTAGTATGTTTTTCATGATTTGATTGTTATATTTTGCGTATTAAGCGACTAGAATATTCGGAGCACGCTCTCGTGAGTATATCCAAAGGTTTTAAATCACTATGTTAGTGTGCCTTGGAATCATATACATCACAGTTGTAGAGTAGATATCTTCATATCAGGAGGTACGTGTTTGGGCGACGAATTTCTGCATTTTCAGTCTAAGCGGTGAATTGTTGTTTCCCAATATCTTTGGTGGGATGGCGCTCTGGATTGTTATTTATCCATTGTTTACTGACCACGATTTGTATTGGTGAACAATTAGAAATTTGTTAATTTCACTCCGAGTCAAATAAGCTGCACTGATTGAGAATCTAATAAGATCGAAACATGCTGTATGCAGATTTTGAGTCGGGGTGACTTGACAATTTCTATAATTCACCGTTCGATTTGTGAATGCAGATTTTGCGTTGCTGAATACGTATAACCAGCTTCCTGGAAAGTTGTTTGATAATTTTTTAAAATTATTGAAAGAATTTTCCTTGTTCACTTTAATGTAATGTATGAAATCGACCATGGTCGACTAGTATGTTTTTTCATGATTTGATTGTTATATTTTGCGTATTAAGGCGACTAGAATATTCGGAGCACGCTCTCGTGAGTATATCCAAAGGTTTTAAATCACTATGTTAGGTGGCCTTGGAATCATATACATCACAGTTGTAGAGTAGATATCTTCATATCAGAAGGTACGTGTTTGGGCGACGAAATTTCTGCATTTCAGTCTAAGCGGTGAATTGTTGTTTCCCAATATCTTTGGTGGGATGGCGCTCTGGATTGTTATTTATCCATTTGTTACTACTGACCACGATTGTATTGGTGAACAATTAGAAATTTTGTTAATTCACTCCGAGTCAAATAAGCTGCACTGATGAGAATCTAATAAGATCGAAACAGCTGTATGCAGATTTTGAGTCGGGTGAACTTTGACAATTTCTATAAGTCACGTTCGATTGTGAATGCAGATTTTGCGTTGCTGAATACGTATAACCAGCTTCCTTGGAAAGTTGTTTGATAATTTTTTAAAATTAATTGAAAGAATTTTCATTGTTCACTTTATGTAATGTATGAAATCGACCATGGTCGAAGACTAGTATGTTTTTCAATGATTTGATTGTTATATTTTGCCGTATTAAGCGACTAGAATATTCGGAGCACGCTCTCTGTGAGTATATCAAAAGGTTTTAAATCACTATGTTAGTGTGCCTTGGAATCATATACATCACAGTTGTAGAGTAGATATCTTCATATCAGGAGGTACGTGTTTGGGCGACGAATTTCTGAATTTTCAGTCTAAGCGGTGAATTGTTGTTTCCCAATATCTTTGGTGGGATGGCGCTCTGGTTTGTTATTTATCCATTGTTACTGACCACGATTTGTAGTGGTGAACAATTAGAAATTTGTTAATTCACTCCGAGTCAAATAAGCTGCACTGATGAGATCTAATAAGATACAAACAGCTGTATGCAGATTTTGAGTCGGGGTGACTTGACAATTTCTATAATTCACCGTTCGATTGTGAATGCAGATTTTGCGTTGCTGAATACGTATAACCAGCTTCCTTGGAAAGTTGTTTGATAATTTTTTAAAATTATTGAAGAATTTTCCTTGTTCACTTTATGTGATGGTAGGATTACCTATATATAAACATAATATATTATATCGTGAATTTCTGCCAAGTGTTTAATTTGAAAATACATTTTGATTAAATAAATATTGAAACATATTTCATCATTCAGTGAAATATCAATCAACTATATATATATATATATATATATATATATATATATATATATATATATATATATTTATATATATATATATATATATATATATATATATATATATATATATATATATATCTATATATATATATAAATATATATATATATATATATATATATATATATATATATATATATATATATACACACATAGTAACTTATGTTTGAATTTTTTATTTTTTCAGGATTTTGAATTTGTGATGTATTCTGATCATGCAAAAGTTATTAAGGTAGGAGGTGGACAGTTGACTATCAAACCAGTGTTATCTGATACTATATTTGGGGAACGTTTTGTCACATCGCCAGAAGAGTATGACTTCGGACCTGGGTAAAAAAAAACATAATTAAACAACTAACATAATTGAAAAACTATATTATTTATATAGATATATGTATAGAATTCACGACCTTTCTTCTATAAAGACGGAATTCAGGCACTTCGTATACAATGTATAAAAAATGCTTCCAGGAGATTTTTCATTGTAATACTTTTCTCATCGTAATATTTCTGGAGTTCTGCTATTTTTTAATTTTAATTTTGGACCTAGAGTAATCATCTTTGGATGGAATTACTCTTTTCATTTTTCACGAATTGTACTTGTGGTTGAAATAATATCGTTGATGATAAAATACAATTGCAAATAGCATTTTCATATTCTATTATTAGGTATATCGTGTCCATTATTTGAGGATTTTTACTATAATTCATGATAATTAGTTTATTTCTATTCTATTCAGTGGCGTAGCGTGCCTTGGAGGGGCCCTGTATCAAGATTAGTTGCGGGGGCCCAAATTAAGGATTTCTCACGAAAAAAAACAAAAATGCTTACGTTAAATTAAAATAAATGTTTATTGATCATAAGTTATCAGTTCTTTCTAGAAATTGAGCTAGGAAACAATTCAAATTAAATACACACTTTTCTTGCTTTTTTTTCGGCAAATTGATTTATTAAATCATCTATAACTGAAGACGACTTCAGTTTTCCAAACATTTCTGCCTCTATAGACAATAGTGACAAGTCTGATGGCCGTTCCTGTCCCATCGAAGTCCTTAGGTAATTTTTTATCAGTTTCAATGTCGAAAAACTTCTTTCAGCTGTTGCGGTTGTAACTGGTAAGCTCAAGAATAGAAAGTATGCTGTTATTACCTCCAGGAAAGTGGATGCAAGGCTATTGAATTTTATCAGCAATAATTCCATGAGTTCCTTAATGGAATTAAATTTTTGAATTTCAGAGTTTAAGCATGTTTTCAGAGCAATGTATTGTTCATAAAGATTAACTGAGATGTCTTATGTCCAAAAACCAACCTATCTACCACCTTCGCTAGTGGTAGATAAATAAGTAGTACTTACCATTGCAATCTATACTCCTCACAGAAGCTGATTGCTGCAAAAATTAAGAAATGTTGGGCATTTTTCTCATAACCTCCTCCCTTTTCTTTTCATAGCCTCCACCGGTATAATCTCTTTTCTTTTCACTCATTCTTTTCACAAATCAAACTAAGTAACCAACAAATAATCAGAAGAACAAGATTTTATTGTATTACAATGTAATAATAATGACGTTTGAACCGGGATGAAATAAAACGCGTGAATATAAATGCTCTCCGTGGTTTGTCATTGTACATCGGATAATGCGAGGTTGCCCCGTTACAGGGAATGACAAACGGGGAAATCCCGCAATAACCGATGTGCGATGTTGCCAACTTTTGGGAGCAGGCTTAACCCGGGAAAAAAAGAAATTGCTTTTTTTGACTTTTCTCATTTCTGAGTGAAAACTCTGTAGGCACGTTAGGGGCCCCTGGAGACCGTAACGCCCCTGATTCTATTTCTAATTATCATTAGAAAACGTAATACTAAATATTCGGAAGGCAATGCTTTAGAATGTTACTATTTTGTATGGAAACGAATATTGATGAATTTTTATATATTACTTCACCAGAGATTTTTTCACAGGACTTCTATTGTCAAGACTAGGAGTGAGACTAGGAGAGAACATCACGAACAACTAGGACTTAACATTCAAATTATTTATCGCGGTTTTGCCTCAAATCTCTTGAATAATTTCTTCCGTCACAAACTCTATTTTCGAAAAGTAACCAACCAAACTGCCTTGCTGATCACTGAATAATACAAAATACGTTAAAATAGATGAATAATAGGGAGGAATATTTAACTTTTTGTAATTTAAATTTATAATCTATACTGATTAGTTGTAATTTTGGAATATTTGCCTCCACCGGTGAAACTAAAGATTAATGAAAAACTTATTGCTACACTATTTCATCTTCAATTCGTTCACTGTATTCGGGGCTTTTGAAGTAGATGATGAGTATCAGACTGATAATATACGTATATAAGATTGTTGCTATTAAAATTCGAAATCATGTGAAAAAATTTCAAGCAACTGATTCACCTTAAATATCAAAACTGAAGAGGAAAATAATTATTTCTTAGAAACATTAATAAGTACTCATCAATTTTGTGATAGGGAAATTTTTTCCAATCAATTCAATTTTTACGAAAGTTTCTCATGAAAATATTTTTTATTCTACTTTCTGTTCAAATTTCTTTTCATTTATTCTACTTACACAAATAATAATCATTTGGTTATTCGAGATAAAACATACCCTTTTATCTACATTTTTTAAAATTAATCTGGAATAAATAAGATCTGATTCTATTGCACTGAATTAATTTTCTTTTATTATCACAATAGTTTCATTGAACAAGTGCCACTGTAAATACTATGCACATATCACATATATTGTTCATTAGCTGGATTTTCTATGAAAAATTTCAGAATTATCAGACCCATTTGTTGTGAAAATATGATTTGAACAAGTATAGTCATGTCGATTAATTCAGAATCAAGCATTAGAGACTCACAACTGTTTTTATTCTTTGATTAAAAAATTATTCAAGAGTTTATTTTTGAAGTTTATGTAGCAAAAAATTGAGATATTTTCACCATAACTACTTGTGTCCAAGTTTGTGCTGCAATTTATTGAAAACATTTACTTTGGATTCACCTTTGGCACCTCCTAAATTGGGTTCTCCATTGGCAGTTAAAAAGTATCTACTTTATCGCAACGATTGTGCTTTTGAAGAAAATTGGACAAATATTTTATGGGAATATTGTCTCGAAACAGAAACAGCTGTCGCCCTCATTATTTCGTTTATGTTCAATGCATGACTGCCGATGAGTGATGGACGTTCTAATATTTTGGGTATTTCCAGTTATACAAAAATTCAGTAAAAATATTTATTTATGTATACCTCAAACTGTATGAGATATACAATGCAGTTTGTGATGATAAAAATTAACTCAATATACAAACTTTGATAAAACCTTAAGGTGGATCTTCACCAAAGAAATATTGCCATCTTTTGTCACGGACACGTGTTGACAATTTTTCTTTGGTGGAGATCCACCTTCATGACCAAGTTTAAAAAAAGCCAATGTCGATTTGAGTGGATTCAAAAATCTTTAAATTGCAAATAAAATTCAAAATTCCTTTATCGTCAAAACAACCACAACAACTAGTGGGCGTAAAAGTAAGCGCCAGTTTTTTAAAAATATTAAACTTTGAGTTTTTCTCTGGAAGAATATTTCGTATTTTCTGAAATCATTGATTTATTGTTTTTATTTAATGAAAAAATATTTTAAACAAAAACACATATTTAAATTTGACAGTGCTGTTTTTAATTAATAATTCATATATTGAAAACTGCTAAATCTGTGACCTCTCACACACATGTGGGGACTATACGAATGTGATGAACTTTGACAAGAAGGTTGGGGTGGGGTTCCAAGAATCGTTTAATTCCGTGCGACAACTCCTTACCTTGAATTTATTTTCTTTAAGTATGTTCAATGAGTCGATAGTAATAATAACGTTATGTAATAATTTAATTTCTTTAATTATCTCTTCAAAAATTAATGATAATTTCTTCGGTTTTAACGTGGCAATGTGATATTTCTGATCAATATTCACCATATAATATTAGAGATTGATCAGTTGGTAGGAGCAATAAAAAAATTCAAATATTTGCTTGTAATTGAATATGATGATAATTTTTTTGATGGAAAAATCTTCTCAGAAAAAATCGTGTTGAATATACCGAACTCTATTTTAATATTCATATTTCAACTAATTGAAATATTCATATATTTTGCCTACAATTAAACGTGTATTTGATGATCAATGTTATGAATTTCACATACTCAAATAAACTTGCATCTTAAAATATCACAAGTGATATAATACACAATTATAAGTATGTAATTATAATTAGTATGGAAATACCTAAATACTAATCAGTTTTCATTTGTTTTTTTGTGATTCTTTATGCAGAAACTTTTTTAGATGCACTGGAAAACATGAAACTGCTGAATGTGTTCAAACGGCTCAAGCTTTCCTCATCAAACCACCAGTAGTATCTGCACAGATATCAACCAAAGATTCTTTTAGTTTCTTATTTGGCAAGATTGAATTTAAAGCAAAGTTACCCAAAGGTGATTGGATTTACCCAGGTAACTATGTTTATTAATTCCATGGATCACTGTTGATCATTTTGATTGCTTTATATGCACTGAAGAATATTTACTAAAGTCACGGATTGCAATCCATTCTTTGACTGATTCTACAGTAGGTACTAGCGCTCATTTTTTTTAACTAAGTTGAAATATGATTTCATTGATACTCAATCGTGGGCCGCCAACTAGATAATTACAAGAATGTATTTGAAAAAAGATCATTGACTTACGTTGGAGAGTAGCTAATATGGAATCAAAATATGGATGTACCATATATTTTTTTACTGTATTTATAATTTCCAAGATTTTATATGAAAAAATTCAAAGTAAGTTTGAATATTTTGCCAATTCATGTTATAAAATCAATTGATTCATCAAATTCAAATTTGCTCTATAATGAGGAATATATATATATATATATATATATATATATATATATATATATATATATATATATATATAAATTTATATATATATATATATATATATATATATATATAAATATAAATATATATTTATATATATATTTATTTATATATATTTATATATATATATATATATATATATATATAAATATAAATATATATATATATATATGAATATAGGTATATATATATATATATATATATATATATATAAATAAATATATATATATATATATATATATATATATATATATATATATATATATATATATATATATATATGTTATAGAGCTTTGGTTTGATTTTGGTTGTTCCAGGTTCGTAAAAATACTTTAAATTACTAGATTAATTCGTTTAATAGACGTTTCAAGAGTAGTACTCCCTTCCTCAGTATCTAAAATATAAATATAAAAATCTTAGTAGACAACATTGACTACACAAATATTACACGTTTAACAGATTATCTTAGTATAGACAATAAAATAAACATAAAAATAAAAATATCTAGAGTATAAAACAATATCGTCAAACAATTATAATATGTATTTTGAAAATTTCGTGAGAACCTTGTCATTCAGTTTCGTGATTGTCATATCTAAAAAGTTTAGCCCTTTTTGGGATTCTTCCTCTAATGTAAAATTCAACAGGGGGTGTTGGTTGTTGAATTCTTGCGAAATTTTTTGCAAGAATTGGTATAGAAAAAAACAAAACACAGATCGGATTCTTGATTACCAATCAGACCACTCTATTAAACAAAAAAAAGGTACAATTATAGGTTACATAGATCGAACCCTGAAACTGACATCACCACAATTACGTCCAGAAATGATACAGGACGTAAAAAAAACTATTGAATAAGAACCACTATCCAAAAGGACTAACAACAGGAGTTACAAAAGGAAGAACCCACAAGCTTTACAATGCAGAAACAACAAAAAGAAAAATAGAAGACAACAAAACAAGAATCACAATACCTTTCATGGGAAACTTCTCGTATAAAATAAAAAATATCACAATCTCGAAGTCATCCACAAACCGCAGAATCAAGTAAAACTAATTTTCAGCAAACTAAAAACTGCAACACCCACCACAAAAAAAATCTAATGTAGTCTACTCAATTCCATGTAAGGATTGCGGAAAACAATACAAACATTACAGAGATTGCATGACCGGATAAATGCCCAAAAATACACAAAAGCAGCAACTACGGCACTGAACAAACACAAATTAACAAAAAATCATATTTTTAACTACGAAGAAACGAAAATACTAACAACACAAAGAAACAAGAAACATAGAGAAATACACGAAATGTTCCATATACAAACAAATTTAGAGAACACAGTAGACGACTGACAGGACATCAAACAACTTAGTCATTTCTACCTACCATTTCTTAAAAATAAGTCAAACTGAAAAGAATAAGAAAAGAACGAATACATCACCAAGTTTGACATTGACATGCCAGATAAATAAAGAAAATCATTTTCAAAATACATATTATAATTGTTTGACGATATTGTTTTATATTCTAGATGTTTTTATTTTTATGTTTATTTTATTGTCTATACTAAGGTAATCTGTTAAACGTGTAATATTTGTGTAGTCAATGTTGTCTACTAAGATTTTTGTATTTATATTTTAGATACTGAGGAAGGAAGTACTACTCTTGAAACGTGTATTAAACGAATTAATCTAGTAATTTAAAGTATTTTAAAGCTCTATAATATAAATGACCAGGTAATAAGGTGAAGTGAGAAATTTTCGAAATATACATATATATATATATATATATATGTATATATATATATATATATATATTTATATTTATATATATATAAATATATATATAAATATAAATATATATATATATATATATATATATATATATATATATGTATATATATACCGGGTGAATTTTTTAAGTTGAATCAGTTAAAAATCTCGAAAAGGAAACATCTTACGGAAAAATGTTTTGAATAAAAAGTTGATAGTTTTGAGGGAGAAGTCCACGTATGCTAAAACCTCTTCCCTTTCCTTCATCATTGTGAGTGGGAAAGGGGTCAACTCCGAAATTTGAAATGGGTACTCCTATTTTTTATTAGAGATTCGTATTCTACGGCCAAAAATACAAAAATTTGAATTTACCGTCTGAAGGACGTTAACGTCAGAATTTCATTTGAATGATCAATAGAACGGATAAGTTAAGGTTATTCCGACGGTAAATTCAAATTCGATTACAGAGCCTTGTGTGAGGAATCGTGAAAAATTGTTCGTACGAAGCTTTTGTATCTTTTGTCGTAGAATACGAATCTGCAATAAAAAATAGAGGTTCCCATTTGAAATTTCAAAGTTGACCCCTCCCCACCCTCAAGGGTGAAGAAACTGGAAGAGTTTTTAGCATAAGTGTACTTTCTCCTCAAAACCATTTTTTCGTAAGATGTTTCCTTTTCGAGATTTTCAACTGATTCCTGATTCAACATAAACAAAAATAACCCGTATAAATATATATATATATATATATATATATATATATATATATATATATATATATATATATATATATATATATATATATATATATATATATATATATATATATATATATATTGACAGAGAAATACTAACTTTAATGTTTTTGATGATTTATTCTGACACATATTGAAAAAAATTAGGTGTACCTACAGGTTGGGCCAATTTCGATGGAATTTGGGAGTTTAGGGTACATAGATAGCGAAAAACGAATAGAGATGTCCTGCGCTCGATTTTCGAGAAAAAGTTAAATATGAAAACCGCTTTTTGATACATCTAGTAAATTGCATTTTTTAAAAGTCGCCATATCTTTTTCACTAAGAATTTTTCGAATAGGCTTTTTTTAGTGTTTGTCAATATCAATCCATCACTGAAGACCAACATGTCAAATTACATTCAGTTTTTGATATATAACACAAACTTGTCATTTTTTTATGGAATATGCCATATTTAATTTTTTTTAAGTCTACTCAAAATTTCCTTCAAAATGATGTATCACCCACAAGGTTTTGATCATTAGTTTTTTCAATCTTTCACGTTTTTGAAAATAACCATAGTTGGCTGCGACTTTGACGTTGTGTGTAATACAAAAAGATATCATTTTTTTAATCTAGTAAGATGTGCCTTCAAAACTACTTTTAAAACTGAGTTTTATCAGAGTGAGCTTTGACAAAAACTTTTTCGTTCAAAACATTATTAAAATGTTCAAAATTTCGAAAAGTATGATATGGTCAAGTGTCTTATAGAGGCAAATGGAAATAAAGCTTTATCATTGCGAATGTATTATGAGCGATATCCAGATATCACATGGTTCATTTAAGAAGCCAAGGCCAATAACCTATAGAAATCTAATGATAGAGAAAGAATTAGGGAAATTGACAGAAATTGGGAGAAATAAATCTTCCACCAAACACATCCAGAGCAATGGAATGGAATACTGAAGTAGCAGGAACAACAGTAAGAAGGATTTTGAGAAAGCATGAACTGTCAATTAATCTAGGTAGCTACTACTATGTATGCTAGAAGTACGCTAAACCCCCAAATCCAATCGAAATTCGTTGAAGTAATTTTGAATTATTCTAAACAGTAGGTACCTATGTACTTTTATTTTTGACATTGATTTTCAGAATTATATTTGAATTCAAAATATGGTGATTACGGAGACTATTATCAGTCAGGGCAAGTTCGTCTAGCTTTCCTTCCTGGTAATTCTGAGTTATCGAATGTACTTTATGGAGGTTGTATATTAGGAACTTCAAATGGAGGTAGGAATCATGCAATGAAAAGCATTAGAACAAGGAAGAGTTGGTCTGATGATTTTCATAAATTTGTTGTTACATGGACGAATGGTAAGTAATTGAAAGTCAGTATTTTTATAATGTTTTTCAATTTGAGTTAGAGTGTATATATATATATATATATATATATATATATATATATATATATATATATATATATATATATATATATATATATATATATATATATATATATATATATGTATATATATACCTATATATATATATATATATTAATATATATATATATATATATATATATATATATATATATATATATATGTAGGTATATATCTATATATATATATATATATATATATATATATATATATATATATATATATATAATATATGTGTATATAAGGATTGATAATATCGACAAAATAATTAAACTTGCTCAAATATTAGGGTAGGTGTCTTATTTTGAGGCTTAGTAAAACTATTGATCACATTACCGAGCTTTCGGAAATTTATATTTCCTTCATCAGGGCTAAAACAAACAAGAAGGTGAGTTCACAATTCAAAAATATACATAAATATTGATTTTATCACTTACTAGTAATATGAATAAAATGCGCTTCATCCGAGGGGTGAATATCTGCCCCAAATCTTGTACACCTTAAATCATTTGCAAGAGATAAATCCTTATAAATCTCCGTCAGGTCTCTTAAATCATCAATAAATCACCGATAAATCCCTAGAAATTTCAAGCCAGCGGCAACACTGCCCGCAGCCTCGGTGGCTGCGGGCAGTATTGCCAGTATCAATTTGGCAAACAGAAGTCTCGAGGGGAGCAAGGCGCATGCGTAATACATAAATAGCTGATCTAAATCCTCGGTAAATCCTCAATAAATCAACGTAAATCCTCAGTAAATCACCGTAAATCCTCAATAAATCACTAAATCCTCGATAAATCATTTAAGATACTCGTAAACTTGTATTAAATCATCGTAATTCATTCATGTTGTACAATGTACACCATAAATCAACAGATATTCACTCCTCGGATTCATCCTACCGTCACAAAAAGACATTGTACCTACATTAGATCGTTTTTATAATTTCTGTAAGTATGTAAAACAAAGACAACAAAGGAATCATAAATGCTGAATGATGCTAGTATTTCCATCATTATTATAAAAATAACACAATATAAATCGGCAGTAAGTAACCTGCATTCCAGATGTCCAATTTATTTAAATGATTATTAGATGGAGTATCACTGTGTTAGCTTTGAAACAGAGAATGACAGAAATCTGAAATCTAAATCTACATCAGGAAGATTAGGGGTGTATGAGTTTGTTTCAATATTCAGTAGCCGTAAAAAATAGAATAGAGCATAACCTTCCTGATTCAACTTTGGATTCTTTTTAGATATCAGATTTCTGTTTGTTTCGGAAATTCTAATCGCAGGTCGTTCTCTGTTTCGAAGTTAACACAGTGATACTCCATATAATAATCATTTAAAGAAATTAGACATCTAGAATACAGGTTACTTTATACCAATTTATAATATGTTTAAACCTTTATAATAATTTTGGAACTACTAGCATCATTCAGCAATTAAAATTTGTTGTCTTTGATATATATATATATATATATATATATATATATATATATATATATATATATATATATATATATATATATATATATACCTACGAGAATAAGAAAAACGATCTGATGTACAATTATGTCTTTTTGTGACACATTGCTAGTAAGTATTAATATTAATATTAATGTATATTTTTAATTTATATATATTATATTTAACTCACCTTCTTGTTTGTTCTGACCCTGATGGAGGAAATAAAAATTTCCGAAAGCTCGGTAACGTAATGAAGAGTTTTAATAAGCCTTAAAATAAGGCAGCTACCCTAATATTTGAGCATGTATATATATATATATATATATATATATATATATATATATATATATATATATATATATATATATATATATATATATAATTCTAGGAGAAGTCACCAAAAACTTAAAACAAATACTACATTCTAAATGAGAAAAGAAAATTATAGAAATTGAAATATTACTCAATTATACATTACATTCTAAATGAAAAAGAAAATATTATGTGATTCCAATCTTTTAAATTGCAACAACTCAAACACTTTGAATTGCAAAAGAGTGCCTTGCTTTTACAATTGCATTTATTTGTGGGACACTTCTTTCTGCAATGACAGCGTGTATAGCCTTGCCCCTTGCTTCTCGAATTAGCTGAAGCTGCTTCTCTCATCGACATTTCTGGAGAAGAAATCTGATCTATGGAAAGTAATTTTTCTTCACAAATTACGAACTGATTACGCTGCTTGAGGGTACCATTTTCATTTGATAGTTTATAGAAGTCGGAGTCTTCTATTCCAACAACAATCGCTAACACATTTCAGCTACCTGTTCGACCACGGTCGACATCAGCATCAGCTTCTCTCTTTTCAACTTCCACCAGAGCATATCTGTGATTATTGAGAGATACTGGTGAGGGTCCGAAAGTACAAGAATGTAATGAAATATTCCATATTTTACCGACGTATTTGGTATGTGTTGACATTCACCGATTTCGGTCTTTCACACGGTATATATATATATATATATATATATATATATATATATATATATATATATATATATATATATATATATATATATATATATATATATATATATATATATATATATATTATATATATATATATCTATATATATATATATATATATATATGAAAAACTTGGTTCACGGAATGAACCGCGTAAAAGATTTGAAAAATCTCGACGTTTCGGCTCCTTTTGCGAAGCCATCTTCAGGAGAATTAGAAGGAAAATAATTCAGACTGGTGGCCTCAATCTGCCAACTCCACGAATCGAATTAGGAGGAATCGGAAAACAATACGATTGCGTGGTCTCAACCTGCCTACTCCACTAACCGTACTGCTTCCTGTCAACTCTGAAGTCTTAATCTGCCTACTCTTCAGAGTCAACTGACGGGCCGATCGTCGCGTGGCCGTATTTATAGGGGAGGGGGGTGGGTACTCACGCTCATCAGTGCGGGATGCACTCTGATTGGGTGTGACATGGCGACCACTCAGAAGTGGTTTCCATGCTGATGGGAGTCTGTGACTGTCATCTCTGGTGTTCAAACAATTTGGACGTTTTTCTATTTCTACAGCTTCACGGAAAATTCGGGATTTGAAAGATCGGACGGGAGCAATAGTTCTTGTATTGGGGAAATCGATAATGGGGCCTGTTTGGGTGTGATGTTGGGAAAGGGCGTTGGCGATATCTGAGTGTCTTACCGAAGGTGAATGTTCTTTGACACGGACCTGAATTCGTCGGTTCGTTTGTCCTATATAGAAACGAGGACAATTGGAACAGGGAATTTCATAAACACCGTGATTTTCGTTAGGAATTTTATCCTTGACGGATCTGACCAGATGGGAGAGTTTTTGTTGAGTAGTGAATATTGTTTTGATGTTTGTATTTTTGAAAGATCTTGCGATCTTATCTGTTACTCCTTTGATGTACGGAAGAAATAATTAAGGTGTAAATTCTTGTTCAGTGGGATTGGAAGGAGGTAGAGGTGGGGTGATGTTTGTGTGTTTGCGTATGCTCTTGTTGATTTGATATGTGTTGTAACCGTTCCGTAATAATATATGTTTTAGAGTTTTGGGTTCTGATTCACGGTGTTCGTCGTCAGATAGTTGAATGGAACGGTAGATTAGGGTATTAACTACAGAGTTAAGTTGAGAAGGATGGTGGTGAGACTGGGCGTTCAGATAACGGTTTGTATTGGTGGGTTTACGATAAACTGAATAGGAGAAGCCTTGGGATGGAAGTTTTTTGATCATGACATCGAGGAATGGCAGAGACCCATCGTGTTCCACTTCCATTGTGAATTGGATACTTGGATGTATGACATTCAAATGATTCAAGAAGTGGAGCAACGAGTCTTCGCCATGGGGCCAGATCGCAAAGACATCGTCTACATAACGTAGCCAGCATGATGGTTTAAGGTCGAATGACGAGAGAGCTTGGGTTTCGAAATGTTCCATGAAAATGTTGGCTATGACGGGGGAGAGAGGGGATCCCATTGGGGCTCCCTTGATTTGTCTGAAGAAATTGCCTTGAAAGATGAAGTAAGTGTTGGCCATGCAGTGTTTGATCAGGGATAGGTTGTCTGGGGATATTTGATGTTTCGTGTCTAGGATGGAAAGTGTTTCTTCAATGGGGATATTTGTAAATAAGGAGACAATATCAAAACTAACAAGGAGATCAGTTGGGGTAATATCAATACTTTGAAGGAGTTCTATGAAGTGAAAAGAGTTTTTGACGTATGACTGGGTTTGTTCGGCAAGGGGTTGAAGGGTTTTGGCGAGATATTTCGCAAGAGGATGTGTTGGACAATTGTAAGCGCTGAAAATGGGTCGAAGTGGAATATTAGGCTTGTGAACTTTGGGTAGACCATAAATTCGAGGGGTTCTAGAAGATTTTTCTCTTGGCATTAGAGACTTTTTTATTTCAAGCTCTCTCGTCTTTCGACCTTAAACCATCATGCTGACTACGTTATGTAGACGATGTCTTTGCGATCTGGCTCCATGGCGAAGACTCGTTGCTCCACTTCTTGAATCATTTGAATGGCATACATCCAAGTATCCAATTCACAATGGAAGTGGAAAACGATGGGTCGCTGCCATTCCTCGATGTCATGATCAAAAAACTTCCATCCCAAGGCTTCTCCTATTCAGTTTATCGTAAACCCACCAATACAAACCGTTATCTGAACGCCCAGTCTCACCACCATCCTTCTCAACTTAACTCTGTAGTTAATACCCTAATCTACCGTTCCATTCGACTATCTGACGACGAACACCGTGAATCAGAACTCTAAACTCTAAAACATATATTATTACGGAACGGTTACAACACATATCAAATCAACAAGAGCATACGCAAACACACAAACATCACCCCACCTCTACCTCCTTCCAATCCCACTGAACAAGAATTTACACCTAAATTATTTCTTCCGTACATCAAAGGAGTAACAGATAAGATAGCAAGATCTCTCAAGAATACAAACATCAAAACAATATTCACTACTCAACAAAAACTCTCCCATCTGGTCAGATCCGTCAAGGATAAAATTCCTAACGAAAATCACGGTGTTTATGAAATTCCCTGTTCCAATTGCTCTCGTTCCTATATAGGACAAACGAACCGACGAATTCAGGTCCGTGTCAAAGAACATTCACTTTCGGTAAAACACTCAGATATCGCCAACGCCCTTTCCCAACATCACACCCAAACAGGCCACATTATCGATTTCCCCAATACAAGAACTATTGCTCCCGTCTGATCTTTCAAATCCCGAATTTTCCGTGAAGCTGTAGAAATAGAAAAACGTCCAAATTGTTTGAACACCAGAGATGACAGTCACAGACTCCCATCAGCATGGAAACCACTTCTGAGTGGTCGCCATGTCACACCCAATCAGAGTGCATCCCGCACTGATGAGCGTGAGTACCCACCCCCCTCCCCTATAAATACGGCCACGCGACGATCGGCCCGTCAGTTGACTCTGAAGAGTAGGCAGATTGAGACTTCAGAGTTGACAGGAAGCAGTACGGTTAGTTGAGTAGGCAGGTTGAGACCACGCAATCGTATTGTTTCCGATTCCTCCTAATTCGATTCGTGGAGTAGGCAGATTGAGGCCACGAGTCTGAATTATTTACCTTCTAATTCTCCTGAAGATGGCTTCGCAAAAGGAGCCGAAACGTCGAGATTTTTCAAATCTTTTACGCGGTTCATTCCGTAAACCAAGTTTTTCAAATACTTCCGACCGCGGAAATCTTTCTGAACATATATATATATATATATATATATATATATATATATATATATATATATATATATATATATATATATATATATATATATATATTTAGGTATATATATATACTTCGAACTTTCTTATCAACATAATGTGAATAAGAGACTCCAAATTTATTTCTCTAAATTTCTAATAACTTGATGAACTTTTATTAGTTTTTTGAAATAATATTGAGGTGAGATGCCTAATACAAGTCACCTATTTTTATAGAGAAAATTACTCTCAGCGTAGATGACAATATTTATGGCAATATATTTCCACCAGAAGGAGGTTTTGCAGCGTTAGAATCAGATCTTAATTTAGATGGATGTGATAGATGGAGATATTCTACCTCCGAAATGGCACCATTTGATAAAGAGGTAAGTTTTGCTCTCATAGATTTTTTTATGAAAATGACTGAGATTCGTAAGTCTAGCTCTAGAGTATGTTTAAAATCAAATATATATATATATATATATATATATATATATATATATATATATATATATATATATATATATATATATATATATATATATATATATATATATATATATATATATATATATATATATATATATATATATATATATATATATATATATATATATATATATATATATATATATATATATATATATATATATATATATATATATATACAGGGTGTCCTGTAAATAACACGCCAGAGTGACACTGGAGGTAGATTGGCTTTAGGTCAATCAGATAACATCAACATGACCTTAGTAAAAGTTTTCTGGTTTTCTAGATATTGACAGTCCTATGTTTTTTTGAAAAATCCATACTTTTTGGTCCTTTTCTCGCCTGTTTTGAATATAAATAGGTTCTAACTCATGGTTTTTTTCTTGTGCTATCATCAATATATGATTGAGACAATCGACCTATCATTCTATTGAAAACTAGCTCGCTAAACTCAAAAAAAAATTAAGTTGTTTCAATTTAATTTAAATGCGAAAATCTTAAGTGAAGTTTGACTATCTACTGTGAAAAAATATTGAACCAGACAGAATCAGTAAATAATCTTAAAAACTAGCCTATTTAATGCTCTCTCGAAAACGGTATAACATTTGTGGTTGTTTTCTTTCAAAAGTCTAAATATTCCAATTTTTGTCATTGAAGTCGTGCTACTTGCGAAATACACTGCGCCGCAAATTTAATGTATACATTAAATATTTCCTAAGTTTTGACTGAATATTTTCTTAGGCGGTGATCCGATTTGAATAAATTTTTCACCAAATTGAAGCTACGTTCTTTGTGAAAATGCAATATTTATAAGATGATAAAAAAAATGAATAAACTTATTGTACAGGGTGTTTGAATAGCGACATGTTTTCTTCGTCCAAGTTTACATCCTTCTGCGGGCAATATCAGGTAGCTCAGGCAGAAAAAAAATAGACGGTGTTATAATCGCATGTCTTCTGAGTAATTTGTTTCAATAGTCTGTTTATCTCCAGACACTCGAAAGATATTCATCTTTTTATAAACGCTCACACTTTTCAAACGAAATCTTTTAAAACTTTTTTGTTTGAAAAGTGTGAGTGGTTATAAAAACATGAATATCTTTCAAGTGGCTCAAGATAAACAGACGATTGAAAAAAAAATTACTCAGAAGAGATGCGATTATAACACCGTCTATTTTTTTTTGCCTGAGCTAGGACGAAAAAACCTGTCGCTATTCAAACACCCTGTACAATAAGTTTATTCATTTTTTTTTATCATCTTATAACTATTACATTTTCTCAAGAAACGGAGCTACTATTTGGTGAAAAATTTATTCAAATCGGATCACCGCTAGAGAAAATATTCAGTCAACACTTAGGAAATATTTAATGTATGCGTTAAATTTGCGGCGCAGTGTATTTCGCAAGTAGCACGACTTCAATAACAAAAATTGGAATTTTTAGACGTTTGAAAGAAAAAAACCACAAATGTTATACCGTTTTCGAAAGAGCATTGAATAGGCTAGTTTTTAAGATCATTTGATGATTTTGTCTGGTACAATATTTTTTCACAGTAAATAGTCAAACTTTACTTAGGTTTTCGGATTTAAATTAAATTGAAAAAACTTGATTTTTTTTTGAGGTTAGCGAGATAATTTTTGATGAAATGATAGGACGATTGTCTCAACCATATATTGATGATAGCACAAGAAAAAAAAACCATGAGTTAGAACTTATTTATATTCAAAACAGGCGAGAAAATGACCAAAAAGTATAGGTTTTTGAAAAAAACATAAGAATGGCAATATCTCGAAAACCAGAAAACTTTTACTGAGGTCATGTTGATGTTATCTGATTGACCTGAAGCCAATCTACCTCCAGTGTCACTCTGGCGTGTTATTTACGGGACAGCCTGTATATATATATATATATATATATATATATATATATATATATATATATATAT
>JARQZK010002889.1:920000-940000 GCA_030704885.1 Cynegetis impunctata
AGTCTTGCTCAAATATCCAGTTGAGTACAGTAGAGGAAGATTCCTTTGATTTTAATGAAGATACCAATGACTCAGCCACATTCGAACAATTTATGAACATCCAGCAAGAGGAAGAGGAAATAGAAGAAGATATTACTGTTGAAGTAGACTTTCAAGAGTATGAATCTGATTAAAATACCTATCTAAAAAAAATCAAAACAATAATCAATAGCAATATCAATAATCAGTATCAATAATAAGGTAATATCTAGAACTAGACGGGTACTGTTCTCTTAAATTATCCTAAAATTGTCATGATATTTAGTGGAGTGGGTCCACAGGGGAACACTACCTCACAGGTGGCGTGGAAATTGTGCATATCATGTATAATGCGACTCTTAGAATCGCGATATCTCAGGAATGGTATCTCTTAAAAAATCATAAGGACCATTTCTGTAGAGAATTTTAAGATCTATAACTTTGGTTTGAAGTCTTTTTTCGATAAAACTTACCGTTTTCGAGAAAAATCAAAGAAACCACAAATTTTGACTTTTGACCCCGAATAACTTTTTTAGCACACATAGGATCGATGGGGACTTTTGACATTTTGTTTGTAATGGTAAACTCCAGCTCTCCACCAATATTTGGCTCTGTGGGAATTTTTGTTATTTCAAATGTCTATATTGACCGGGCTATTTATAATATTGATGAAGTCAGCAATAATCGAATTTTGTTAGGTTCTCGTAGCTATTAGTTAATTTACCGAACTATTTTCAGAGGAGTTCAAAGGAAAACTTGATTTACTTCGTCGAACAGAGTAATTTTCAGCAGCTGGTGTACTTTTTGATTTTATTTGAATTTAAAGAGCTTATTTGTAAGACCTGAATCAAGGTAAGTGAGTCGAATTTGATGTTAAGATTTGAGATAATCTCCGGGTATAAACCCATCTTGCTTGGTTTGTAGATAGGATGCGTATGAAAGCAAATGGTTTAATCGGGAAATAGAATCACTTGGTGTTGAGAAGTTGACTTCTTACACAACATGTTAAACGATGTATTAATGTGAGATCATTTAATCTGCATTAGACCATTTGATAAGAAACAAAGTTGTTTCCCTCTGAAATTCCACGAGGATTGGGACCCTTTGCATCGTGATCTTACACTGATAAATGATTATTTGTAGTTATATATATATATATATATATATATATATATATATATATATATATATATATATATATATATATATATATATATATATATATATACTTCTACAAAAAATTTTAATACATTCTACTCTAACAAGTAAAAACTATAACTTACACTTTTATAAGTCGTAACTCAGACTACAAACATCACAGTTTGGTATTTCTTCTGCCTGACAGCATTCTCAAAGAGCATAGTCAATGAAGCTGATTGCACCCATATCGTTTGGTTAAGGATGATTGAGTAAAATAAAATTTCTGGGTTGCTTTTGTTCACAGAAACTACTTCCGTGGTGCATTAGATTCGTTTCAACCTAAATATTCTCAATTACAATTCAGCATAGAACAAGAAATTTGAAGTGTCATTGTATAAATGAAACCATATGGAAAAATATATATGAATAGGATTTCGAACATTTAATTATTTCAATATAAAACAAGTTATTCTTTTACAGGAAAGAGATTAAAGCTCAACTTTTTCAATGAATAATTCAACGTTTTTTATGGATTGTTTCAGCAATAGTGCAAATATCTGGTAAGCCAACTATACCTATATATGTATATATATATATATATATATATATATAATATATATATATATATATATATATATATATATATGTAATATATATATATATATATATATATATATATATATGTAATATATATATATAATATAATATATAATATATATAATATATATATATATATATATATATATATATACGTATATATATATATATATATATATATATATATTTATTACAAGGAAAGTAATAAAAGATTACTGTAATTGATTATTCTCAAAGAAGTTACAGTAACAGTTGATGGAGGATTATGACACTATATTTTTCTATTTTATTTGATGAAGAATTTTGGTTCAGTATGAACACCTTACCTACTGACATTTTAATTTCAAGTGGCGATACAACAGCAATTCGCTAGAGTAATATAATGAGTTATTGAAATCCAATTTGAAAAAAAAATTATATTTGAATATATTGAAAAAAATCTATTGCACTAACCTACTTGAAATATTTAATGCTTATAATTTTGGCCATGTCAATGAGTATTTTATACAATTATCAAATAATGCATAGGAATGAAAATTGTCATGAATATTCCATTTAAAATGTTCTGAAATGAAAATGCAAAAATTGTTTTCAATGAAGAAAACACTTGGTGATACAATATCATTTATCAAATGACGTGAAACACTTAGCTTAATTTCACAGAAATAGTTTAATATATTCGACATATATTTCGGGCTATCAACCCATTATCAAGAGTTTGTCATCAGCTCTTCATAATGGGTTAATAGCCTGAAACATAATTCGAGTAAATTGAACTAATTTTATTGTTAATAAACATTCAAAGTTTTTGATTTTCACTATATTTTGTTAACATGACAATTGTTTCGCCAATATACAGAGGCTTCTTCAGATGTATAATACATACTAACTTTTACAACGAGAATATTGAAAGATGAAAGAAGGGAATGTACAATAAGAATGGGGAAAACATAAACGTAATCACTTAGCAGGTAGAAAGTACAAACTGTTACTGACATGGGAAAACACAACAGGTACAAATATTCAATATTACATCTAGAAGAGATTCAACAACGGTGAACTATTCATATCTAATTGGTCATTTAACAAACTATTGGATTGTTTCAAACATATTAATTTCATTAGGAATAAAGTATAAACTTTAAAATAAAAACACTTGGCTTTTGTTTCACAATATAAAAAATATTTAGATACTGTATTTAGCAGTATCGAAAAGTCGACATGTTTCGAGTTATGAACTCATTATCAAGACTTACTACAGGAGAGTATTGCATCGTAATTTATAAAACAGACAAAAGCAAAGGTGATACCTGAAAATCAATTTGTTCGTTTACAAGGGGTAATTGACTATTACGGGCGGAACTTATTTCGAGAATTTCAAGAAGGTCAAGGCGTTTACCCTTGTTACCTGAATGTAACAATTTGGTTTTGTTGAAATCCAGGAAGTGATTGAATTTTATACAATGTTCAGAGAAGCCAGTGGTATTTTTGTTTTGTAAAATTGACTTTTTATGTTCTTCAACACGAAGATTTATATTCCTTCCTGTCTGTCCAATATAGAAAGCAGGACATTCGTCGCAAAATATTTTGTAAATACCACTGTTTTCTCCGATGTTAGATTTTTCTTTAGTATTGACCAAGAATGACTTTAAGTTTCTTTTATTTGTACAAATTGTTTTAACGTTATTTTTCGATAGTCTGTTACAAATTTTGCTACTCAAATTAGGCACATAATTTATTGGGAAGTATTTTTGTTCTTCAGTTTGAAAATTTGTTTCCGATAATGGAATCGTGAACAACCTATGTATGAACGAATGAAAGGCACTGAGTTTTATTTTAATGTGTTGGTTACTGTCGCTGAGAATTAAAGTATCTGTGAAGGTTGGTTTTCTAAAAATGTTGAAAGTAAGAGAATTCAAATTCCTAGCAATTTCTTAGACGTTCAGATTGCTAGGAATTTGAATTCTCTTACTTTCAACATTTATAGAAAACCAAGCTTCACAGATACTTTAATTCACAGCGACAGTAACCAACACATTAAAATAAAACTCAGTGCCTTTCATTCGTTCATACATAGGTTGTTCACGATTCCATTATCGGAAACAAATTTTCAAACTGAAGTTAATACAATTAAATTATTAGCCATCAATAACGGTTACAATAAAAGTTTTATCGACAAGCTCATTGTGAAAAAACGAATAAAGTATCTGTTGCATTCAATATACCCCACGCAAACTATTAATGAAGAATGAATTATGTGCCTAATTTGAGTAGCAAAATTTGTAACAGACTATCGAAAAATAACGTTAAAACAATTTGTACAAATAAAAGAAACTTGAAGTCATTCTTGGTCAGTAATAAAGAAAAATCTAACATCGGAGAAAACAGTGGTATTTACAAAATATTTTGCGACGAATGTCCTGCTTTCTATATTGGACAGACAGGAAGGAATATAAACATTCGTGTTGAAGAACATAAAAAGTCAATTTTACAAAACAAAAATACCACTGGCTTCTCTGAACATTGTATAAAATTCAATCACTTCCTGGATTTCAACAAAACCAAATTGTTACCTTCAGGTAACAAGGATGAACGCCTTGACCTTCTTGAAATTCTCGAAATAAGTTCCGCCCGTAATAGTCAATTACCCCTTGTAAACGAACAAATTGATTTTCAGGTATCACCTTTGCTTTTGTCTGTTTTATAAATTACGATGCAATACTCTCCTGTAGTCAGTCTTGATAATGAGTTCATAACTCGAAACATGTCGACTTTTCGATACTGCTAAATACAGTATCTAAATATTTTTTATATTGTGAAACATAAGCCAAGTGTTTTTATTTTAAAGTTTATACTTTATTCTTTATGATGTTTCACCAAGTGATGTTCGAGAATTCAATCTCAGTTATTAATTTCATTACATATTAATTTCAAGAATTTCTAACAAATTGAGCATATAGCCTTTCTTTTCTATATGTAATATTTCAAATTCACTATCAGAAATATGATTTTGTTCTAGGAAATGCATAAGTAGAATCTGATTTTTCTTGTCATAACATCTTTTATGTTCTGATATTCGAACTCCAAAGTTTAAGTTATTAATTTCAAGAATTTCTAACAAATTGAGTTCATTGCCTTTCTTTTCTCTATGTAGTATTTCAAATTCACTATTAAAAATATGATTTTGTTCTAGGAAATGCATAAGTAGAATCTGATTTTTCTTGTCATAACATCTTTTATGTTCTGATATTCGAACTCCAAAGTTCCTGCCAGTTTGGCCAACATATACTTTAGGACATGAACCACAAGTTAGCTTACAGATCCCTGATTTATTTTGTTGTGTAGTTTTGAATGCTTTTGAATTTTGAAATTTTAAAATTTCGATTTGACAAAAAGTTGAAATTTTGAGTGTTGGGTCACCCTTCTTGATCAAATATTATCTATTATTTTTGGAGGATATCCATTATTGTGCGCTATTTGTTTTATGATTTGTAATTCCTTAATGTAATAACGGTATATTGATGAGTCTATTTGTCATGCTATTGAATGCAGCTAATTTATGTTGGTAAGGATGTAAAGACTAATTGTGTATCGTGAGGTCCGAATGGGATGGCTTATGGAAAATCGAAAATGCATGTTTATTGCTATTTCTTTCTATTGTCTAATTTTAGTGGTATTAAGAAGTGTTTTACTTTATTTGATTGATTAATTTGGAGGAATACCAAATTGAATTTTTAATATTTTTTACGTTGACGAAGTTTTAGGTTGGTTTCAAGTATTAACTTTTACAAATGATGGATATAAAAAAAATTTGACAAAGAAATAAATTATTTATTGATTAAATCGATATTTCATATGGAGTATCTAATGTTTCACGAGGACAACAGAAAAAGTATATTACTCACAATCTATCACATCAATAATCTAGTTTTGCAACATAAACAGTTGTTAATTCAACCATAGATTGGATCTGACAGTTAGGTCTTTATTCACAATTAAATAGCACACCTGAAATCTACCGCAAAAGGTGACATTTTAATTTCTTCAGTGCATATTGAAAATGTTAAAGTAAAAATTTGTTTCAGGTTGCTTTGATTATTGGCATTGCCGGAGCTTGCAGTTGCGATGAACTTCTAAATATGAGAATAAATGATTTGGAAATTTCAGAAAATCAGATTATAATAACGATTTCCCTAACCAAAACATATTCCTCACGTACATTTGTGGCTACAAAACCGGAATGGATGAAAATTATAAAATAATACTGTGACATGCGCAACAACATCGACTGTGAAAGGTTATTCTCACAAATGAGGTTTGGAAAAGTTACACGACAGTATAATTCCATCGGAAGTTTTCCTAAAATAGTGAAACCTTTTTGAAACTAGAAAATGTTAATGGGTTCACTGGACATTGCTTCAGACGCACTTGAAAGACATTATTAAAAAATACAGGAGGAGACATTCTTCAGTTGAAGGGTTAAGGGGATGGAAACCCAGCACCGTGACTGAAGGTTATGTAGAGAATTCTTTGCATGGACAAGTAAAAACAGCTAATATGTTGTCTCATGCAGAAAATCCTAGAACGTCGGCATTATCATCTAATTCTGAAACTCATAACTTTAAGCAGCAAGGTATTGCTTTACCTGTCAATAGTAATCATAATTCGAACGTTTCTGTATATATTTATGATTCCAAATAGTTCTGTTGTTCTTTCTATATTACATGAATATCGGGTGAATTCGGACTTATTTTCATGCTAGTAGGAAATGTGACACAAGCTACCCGGTAATGTGACATTTGCTAGCCGGTAAAGTGAGATTTGCTAACTGGGAATAGAATATGAAGTATGTAATGATTCGCTTCCCTACTTTTCTGAATTTTGATTAGAAATTGATCCATTACCAAGAGATTGTGAATAAAATAAATTTCAAGTTTTTGTAGATGAAAAGAAAAGCTTTTCATAGTGCCCAAACTTTGATGTAATCAATCAGTAAGCTTTGTTTGTTGGTGTCCATTTTCCATGTTGGCAACCATTGATTTCTTCCTTCCCAAAAATCTGTACTGGCTTTGGGGGATTTATTTGACCAAGGCTTTCCACCAGCGTTTTTAGCATCATCTGGAAAAAAGGCAACTCCCCCTACTGCTAAGTTCATAATAATATAGAATTCTTGATCAAAAGGTGCCATTTTGGAACCACTTTTCCAAGGATTGACAAGACCAGTATCTTGAAATTTGCCCAACTCCCAGAACCCACCTTCAGGGGGTGATAAAATGCCTGTAGTTTCACTATCAATTTTGAAAGTAATGTTGTTCGGTGTCCATTCCATTTGAAATATATGCCAGTCCTCTTCAAATCCTTCGTAACTCAATTGTTCGTAGTGAGTTAAGGAATATCTGTTTGTTTGTGTAGAGGTTCCCCAATGTAAAGTACTTGCTGATAGTTTAGTTCCTATGTTTTTTCCAAACCTGTCAAAGTATTCTGTATTTCCTCTACTCTCCATTATATCTATTTCCCCGGATGCAGGCCATCCTCCATATTGATTTATATATGGCATCAACCAGAGAGCTATAAAGAAAACATCATATACTGTTAGTGATTTTTCATAACCACTAGAACTTAAGGCAATTCCTGTACATGATCGGACATTACTGGTTTCTTCATTAGACTATAAATTAGTGCACCATCTAATCATTTGAGTATATATATATATATATATATATATATATATATATATATATATATATATATATATATATATATATATATATATATATATATATATATATATATATATATATATATATATCCATATATATATATATATATATATATATATATATATATATATATATATATATATATATGTACATATATAAAAAAAGGCTCCTTGTATTATTAAATCTGCGACACAGAGTTAACTGTCGGGGTGGCTTCAGGAGATGGGGTCCAAGGAATGTACATTTGGAAATGATGGTTCATAAAAACAATTTTCACATTTATTAATTAAAATAACGCAGGACGCACGTTTCTAAAGTTACTAAAATATGTACCAACCAGTAAATTTCAGAAAAATATAAAATCAGGCGGCGATAACACTTATATTCTTATACAGAATAAGGACAAGTATAAGCTAATTCTTTCGAATCTTTTGGTACCACAACTTTACTCTCCAATTAAATTACACAAATCAGGCTATCCTCAATCAGACCAACAGTGCCATTTACTTCAGCACCTTCAGTCTTCCTGTTGCATTTTCTAATAGAAATAATTCAAAATTATTGTAAATTTCAGCCTTATTTCTCAATCAAAAACTCTTACGAATTAGTTAATGAAATTGAAAATATTAATTTTTCACTTAATTCCAGACTGATGTCCTGAGACGTAAGTAATCTTTTTTCAAGTATCCCTACCTAAGGTTCTTTCAACTCTAATAGAAAAGTTCCTTGATAGCAATCTTGTCAATCCTTTAATAAAATCAGATATATTGTCGTTTTAGGAATTACCTTTTGAACAGTTTTTTATTTTAGTTTCATTGATCAGATTTATAGTATTTTAGTTTCATTGATCAGATTTATAGTAGCACTGAATACTTAATTATAGGAAACACTCAGACCCTTTTATTGGCTGAAGTATTCATGGATAATTTGAAACAGTTAATTCATAATTACCCTGTTAGTCGACAACTCATTTATTGATTCAGATATGTGCATGATATTATTTGTTTTTTCATTAACACTTCACACCCTAGTATTAAATTCACTCTAGTGGTGGAAAAAGATGACTCAATTAAGTTTTTAGATTTGAAAATAACAAAAATGGATAACAAACATAATTTTTCAATTTTTCGCAAACCATCACACACTGATAACGTCATACAAAGTACTTCCCTACATCCATTCCAACACAAAATGGCAGCTTTAAATAGTATAGTACCTATATCTTTCAGTAAATATTCCTCTTTCAAACATCAATTTTTACATCGAGAAAAATATAAATGATCAAATTGACGTAAAAAATAATTATGACTCCATAATAGTGAACAATATGGCAGAAGAAAAGTTTTTCAAAAATGCGGTTAGCCAGGTGAACCCCATTACCAAAAATAATATCAAATACAGCCTCACTTTCATCGGAAATTCGAGTAAAAAAACTCAAACACTTTTATTTAAGTATCAACATTGCTTACCGTACCGGAAATAACTTAGGAAATAACATAAAAAATCAAAAGTTCACAAAAACAATGAATCAGGAGTTTATAAAATTGATTGTGGTGATTGTGATAAGTCTTACATTGGTAGAACTTTCAGAAACTTTCAGACTAGAATTTCAGAACACAAACGTAGCTTTGTGTTCTGACTCACATTATGCAAACCATTTAATCCAAGAAAACTACACATTCAATTTTGACTTTGGAATATTAAATACTGAAAGTAAGAGAATTAGAATCATTACAGACACCTAAGTATAAACATTCAGGTCCCCTATTGAATAGCCAAATTGATAATTCCTACTACAAACCCCATTCTGAATCTTTTTAAAATTACCGAACTATCTGACTTTTTTTGACATTAAGAATGGGTTTTTTCTATTTTACTTATTATTTGTAACCATCCCTCTATCAACCTTTTCTACACGATTTGTCATCTATTGATTTCTTGTATTCGATATACAATAATGAGAAAATTAGAGGCTTTTGAAATGTGGCTACGTAGATGCATACTAAGAATACCATGGACTGAAAGAGGAAGCAATACGGAGGTATTGAGAAGAATGAATAAAGATCTGGAATTGCTTGCAACTGTTAAGAAAAGAAAAGCATCCTACCTGGTCCATGTGTTTTGTAATGACAAGTAAGGTCTTTTGCAACTTATCATGGAGGAAAAGATAGAAGGAAGGAGAGGATTGGGTAGAAAGAACCAATCCTGGATGAAAAACTTGCTTAAATGGTTTCAAATACCAGAAGCTTCAACTGTATTTCATGCGGCGCAGAACAGAGAAACCTATCACAGGATGGTCGCCAACCTTCGGTAGAAGACGGCACAGAAAGAAGAAGATTCGATATAACGAGTAAACATATTCAGTTTGTTTGCATTTAGCATCTGAAGAAGGTGAAGTTTCACCGAAAACTGCGTCATGCGTTATTTTATTTAATAAATATGTAAATTGTTTATATAAATCATTGTTTCAATATGTTTATTAATTTACATCATAAATCGGCCCAACCAATCCAAAATGTACATTTTCAAACTTCTTCACTTTGTCTGTGGCCATCCCAACTATTTTGATGAACATAGGAATCGGAATAGCACTAGTAGACGCTATATTTCTATATTAGGTATTACACTTCTCTGACAGCGAAAAACTGCCCCTCACATGGGCATTAAATTATTCAACTCATTTCCCCGCCGGATTCAAGAAATTACAGATATAAAAAAATTTAAAATTAAAATATTCGAGATTATTATGGATTGTGGGCCATATTTTTTTCATTTTTTTGGAGTGCTACAGAGCAATTTATTAAGTTTTCAATCTTCAAAGAGAAAAACTTGACTTATATCACTTGTTTTCCCTTATTGTTGTGAACATATTGTTATATACACAGCAATTTACGAAAACTACACTTATCAATATTATATTATATATATATATATATATATATATATATATATATATATATATATATATATATATATATATATATATATATATATATATATATATATATATATTCACCTATATAAGATATTTAGAAAAATTGCAACAGAGTTTGAGTCTCACAGTTACTTTACTATGCTATATATATATATATATATATATATATATATATATATATATATATATATATATATATATATATATATATAAATTTTAATCATAAACCTGATAGTACATAATAGAATATTAGTTTTCCAATATTTTTATTTCATAAAAATTAATCAATAAATTTTCATCTGTTTGACATATTCACTGTTGGCTAAGATACGTAGGACAAGATTTGCTGTTTTATGTATTAATTTAATATTATTACACTAGACTTTATCGTTTTTCTCTGTTATAAAGCTGTTCATTTTACTTATTTCATTCTCTATTTTCTCCTTCACTTTTTTATCATCGTATTTCACACTTTCCTCTATGCTTGTGAAACGATTATTGTTCTCAGATTTACCAAGGTTCTTCAAATATTCTTTTCTCAAATATAAAACCGAATCGATATGTGTTTTATGCTTTATAGCTAGTTCGAGCGCTCTAACCCAATTGTGCAGCTGGATGTTATTGAAAATAGCTGGAAAAACCATTCCGTTATGCAATAGTAAAGACTCAGCTTCTTGAAATTTTCCACCAAGTAATGCTAGCGCGGCCTTCTTTTGAACCTTGTTTGGTAAACACTTGGTTTGTTGAATGTAATATACTTTATCATAATTATTTATATTAGCAAAAGCTTCTTCCGCAATATCAATTGTATCGGTATCGATTTGGGTGGCCAGAACTGCCATACACGCCCACAATGTTCTGTTGTTCATTGTTCGACAAAGATTCAAACCTTCCGTCCATTTGCCTTCTTGAATATATTTTAGTAACATTGAAGGAAAGGGAGATATGTGTACATTAACCAGTGACCCATCTGATCTCCTCACTGACACAGAATTACCAACAAAGTCATTAATTCTCGGACTTCTGCCTAATTCTGAAGAATCGTAATAAAAGGAACATAACTTTAGTAGTCCAGAATCGAAAGATGCTTGAGGACAATACCACACAATCAGCTGCGTATCTTGAATTGCAGAAATTAAATTTTCTTCTGAATTCCACTGAAATGATTCAATTTTTCTTCCTAATTTATGAAAAATGTTGTTTGATGATCGAACAGACACAATATACAGATCCCTAGCCTTATCCAATACAGCTAAAATCCTGTGAGCAGGTGGTCCCCATTGATCCAAAGATATTTGAGATATATGCATGACGTGTTGGATTTTGACAGTGTTATTTACACCAGCACTACGATTTCCAACCAGATCGATTATGTAAATTAATTTTGGATCTCCTAAGTCTCTCACAGCAAGTGTATCTGATGAGAGGGAAATATGAGAACTCTTCAGTGTTTCTGGTCTCATATTTGGCCATCGTGGTGACGCAATAAGTTTTCCTTGATAATTATAAATATTTATATTGTTTTTTTCTATCAACATCATATGTTTTTCAGCTAACATTAATAATATAACTGATCCTTCTTTCAGATCGAAAATAACTGGGGTATTCCAGTTCGAAGTATTGTAGATGTAACATTGTAGTGGTGTTGTAAGTACTAAGTGTGAATATCTCATTGATATTTGGATAACTCTATCTGGTATATCCAAAATCTCACCTGTTTCCCCTTGGACATCGTTCACAGTTACAGTTTTTCGTTCAGTTAAGGATGCAGTAAAATTTTTGTAATGAACATTCCTTTCTACAACATGTGCAAAAAGAACATGGCCATTAGCACATGCTGCAGCTAGTTGAGTTCCATCAGCGGACCAACACATGTTGTATATGCAGCCAGTGTTTGGTTTATCTAATGATCTCGACCAACCGGAATAGTCACAGAGTCTCAAAGTGTTGTAAGATCCTACAGCGAATAAATCGCCTGTAGGGGACCAAGCTAATGATACAATATGGTTATCATGCAATCCACTCGAATACATTTGTCTTCCTGAATGATCCCATACGCGATATCGACAGTCTTCACCTCCAGATACTAATAATTCTGAAACTGTACTCCAAGCTAAGCAAAGTATTATACCTTCATGTGCTTTCCATTTCAGAGGTTTTGTATTCGGTGCTAGTTGCTTGATTACTATACATTTTCCGTGAGAGTAGGCTATACTCTGATTATCCGGTGACCAACAAGCAGCATATATTGAGTTATCACTGGACACCATTGTAGATCGTAACATTCCACTTCTAGACCATATTTTAATGAAACCATCTTCTCCTCCTGTGAGTAAACCCATTCCATCGTTACTCCATTGACCCACTAATACAGCCCCTTTGTGTGCTTCAATTGAACGTTCAATTCTTCCATTCCTATTCAGAATATGATATTTTCCATCTGCTGCCGTCATTAAAATTATGTCACCGTGTTTTCCTAGAGATCCGCTTGTTCTTGGCAAAAATTGCATGTCAGTTGGATACAGTTCCTTGTTAAAATGATGAACTTTCATTGATGTTGTATTCGATACTGACCAAGATAGTAAGAGGTTGTCATCACCAGCCGAATATACTTCTTCGGTTGTACTCCATCCAACACATGTAACTGGAGCAGTATGAGTAGGATTTTCCGCTTGGGATAATTTGAACCTCATTATTTTACTGATTCACTAAAATGGTGCTAACAGTATTTCAACTTATTTCAAAATGATAGAGGCATCGAATAATTCAGCGTTTGTATAGGGGTTGCCATGGCACTGATATTCAATACAAACACATTCGTTACTATGTTTCCGAATAAACTAGTCAACATTGAAAGTGAACTCATATGAGCATAGAGAAATCAGAATATTTAGGACTGTCTTACATCTTCTGTTATTTCTAGCTATGTGTTATCCACGTGTCGTGTTGAATAGATTTACTCGAAGCTTAATTATTTGCCAATTTTATTTAGCTCTAATTGTATAGAAAAGGCACTTCCATATTAATTTGTGTATTATAATGAAGTTTTCAGTTGAGCTGCTTGTATGTTCATATATATATATATATATATATATATATATATATATATATATATATATATATATATATATATATATATATATATATATATATATATATATATACATATATATATATATATATATATATATAATATATATATGTATGAATATATATATATACATATATAAATATATATATATATATATATATATATATATATATATATATATATATATATATATATATATATATATATATATATATATATATATATTATATATATATATCAATAATATATATATATATATATTATATATATATACATATATATATATATATATATATATATATATATATATATACATATATAACATATATATATATATATATATATATTATATATATATATATATATATATATATATATATATATATATACATATATATGTATATATATATATACATATATATAATATATATATATATATGTATATATATATACATATATATATATATATATACATATATATATATATATATATATATATATATATATATATATATATATATATATATATATATATATAGTATATATATAGTAATCTTTATATTTATATATATATATATATATATACATATATATATATATATATATATATATATATATATATATATATATATATATATTCAATATTGAAATGTTTCGACTATTTTTCTGAAGGTATAGTTAACAGCAAAAAAGTAAAAAATAAACAGTTCTTAACGTACCAGGCCAGAGCCAATCACCAGCTGGAAGCTTCATTTTGGCTTCAAGTTTTCCATACTTGAAACGAAAAGAGTTTAACGATCTTATTCTGGCACTTTTGATTGGATTCAGCACATTGGTTGTAGTACCAGTTCTGAGACATCCATACCATGCTGGATTGGTACATCTAAAAACATTTTTATACATTTGATAAATAACTATATATATATATATATATATATATATATATATATATATATATATATATATATTATATATATATATATATATATATATATATATATATATATATATATATATATATATATATATATTTATGTATATATATATATATTTATATATATACTATTCATATATATATATATATATATATATATATATATATATATATATTTATATAAAAGTTAAATGTTTTTGCATGAATGCTTACTCATCAGCAGGTGCACCACCATTGATGTCTAATGTACCAGAATATAAGTAATTTTCCCCTGCATCGTCTGCGAGTAACCTAGGTTTGATGAAGAGTTTTCCATCCTCAACGTAACTTATTGTCCGATTGTTGGTGTACCATTGAAATTCCCAGTTCTGTGAAAGAAGATCAACCCACTCAGTTACCATTGGCGTTGTGTCTATTTCTGAGGTATGCTAATTAAAGTGTATTAATTCCTTTTTGTGTTGAAAAAATTGAATATGTACTCGATGTTAAATGAGCGGATGATATAAAATTATAATAAAAGGTATTTGATCCTGAGTTCATTGGGTTTATTGATGTGATTTGAGAAGTTTTCCATCAAAAAAAATTGAGTCTGTATTATTTGCCATTTCCATCTGCAATTTGCAGACTGATATTAGACTGAACAGTGCATCATTAAGAACAAAAACTGTCAAAGCAGCACAAAATAATAAACTAAGTTGTCTGTTTTTTCAAGTTCATAAATGTCAAATTAGTTGTGCCGTTTTCAAAGTTCTGAAAAATACTCGAATTTCGTGATGAACGTTAACTCATCAAAATAGTACCTATATTGTTTTATTAGGAGTAAAAGTGATACTTTTTGTGACTAAATATTTGTCACTGCTGAACGCAGTGAGGCCGACAATTTTAGTCGAGCCACAAAAAGTGCTTTTTTCCGCAAACGTCAAAAAATGACGACTTTTTCAACCGCAGTTCTCAATGTTGAAGTTTGATTTCACAGACGTCCTTTTGTTTTTACTTTTTTGTCCGGCCGTGAGCGTACAAAAAAGTACACTTTTTTGTACTCTCACGGCAATATCAAGAACGTCGGGCGGCGTACAGTTGGGTCCGAATCCGACATATTGTAATCTGTAAGAATAATTTCATATCCTGTTTGTATTCCTATTTGTGAAAAAAAAAGAAAAAATAAAAATAAAAAATAAAAATTAAAAAAATAAAATAAAATAAAATATATTTTATTTAATACATTTAAGTCATTTCTTAATACTCGGGTACTTACCAAAAACGCACATTCCCATAGATAAGTGACTTTAAATGTTTCCGACATTTATTTTGTTGAATTGTCAAATTTGTGTTGCCTTGACATCTACAAAACCAGTAAGCAGAGCAATATGGTTTTACGTTTCTCCACATCTAATCCTTTTTAAAAATATCATCTTAATTCTATCGTTTGAACAACGTTTGCGGAAAAATCGTTTTATTCGCAGAAAAGCACTTTTTGTGGCTCGACTAAAATTGTCGACCTCACTGCGTTCAGACAAACATTTAGTCTCGCCACAAAATCACTTTTACTCCTAATAAAACAATATACTATTCTCCGAATAAAACATGCGATTTTTTCCGCAAACGGTGTTCAAACGATAGAATTCAGATAATATTTTTAAAAAGGATTAGATGTAAAAAAACGTAAAGCTAGATTGCTTTGCTCACTGGTTTTGTAGGTGTCAAGGCAACACAAATTTGACAATTCAACAAAATAATTGTAAGAAACATTTGAAGTCACTTATCTACGCATTATAGGACTGTGTATTTTTAGTAAGTACCCGAATATTAAGAAATAACTTGTAGTAAAATTTATAAAATTTACTTACAGGTTACATTATGTCAGATTCGCAACCCAACTGTACGCCGCCCGACGTTCTTGAAATTTCCGTGAGCGTACAAAAAAGTGTACTTTTTTGTATGCCCACGGCTGGACAAAAAAGTAAAAACAAAATGAAGTCTGTGGAATCAACATGGAGAACTGAGGTTAAAAAGTCGTCATTTTTTGACGTTTGCTGAAAAACATCATTTTTCAAACATCTATAGCCTGTAACTGCAAATTCAAAAAGAAAATGAGTGAAAAAATGTGGTAATTATATATATATATATATATATATATATATATATATATATATTTATATATATATATATATATGTATATATATATATATATATATATATATATATATATATATATATATATATATATATATATATATATATATATATATATATATATATATATATATATATATATATATATAAATATATATGAAAAACTTGGTTCACGGAATGAACCGCGTGAAAGATTTGAAAAATCTCGACATTTCGGCTCCTTTTGCGAAGCCATCTTCAGGAGAAGGGGAATAATTCAGAATCGTGGCCTCAATCTGCCTACTCCACGATTCGAATTAGGAGGAATCGGAAACAATACGATTGCGTGGTCTCAACCTGCCTACTCCACTAACCTTACTGCTTCCTGTCAACTCTGAAGTCTCAACCTGCCTACTCTTCAGAGTCAACTGACGGGCCGATCGTCGCGTGGCCGTATTTATAGGGGAGGGGGGCGGGTACTCACGCTCATCAGTGCGGGATGCACTCTGATTGGGCGTTACATGGCGACTACTGAGAAGTGGTTTCCATGCTGATGGGAGTCTGTGACTGTCATCTCTGGTGTTCAAACAATTCGGACGTTTTTCTATTTCTACAGCTTCACGGAACATTCGGGATTTGAAAGATCGGACGGGAGCAATAGTTCTTGTATTGGGGAAATCGATAATGTGGCCTGTTTGGGTGTGATGTTGGGAAAGGGCGTTGGAGATATCTGAGTGTCTTACTGAAAGTGAATGTTCTTTTGCACGGACCTGAATTCGTCGGTTTGTTTGTCCTATATAAGAACGAGGACAATTGGAACAGGGAATCTCATAAACACCGTGATTTTCGTTAGGAATTTTATCTTTGACGGATCTGACCAGATGGGACAGTTTTTGTTGAGTGGTGAATATTGTTTTGATGTTTGTGTTTTTGAGAGATCTTGCGATCTTATCTGTTACGCCTTTGATGTAAGGAAGAAATAATTTAGGTGTAGATTCTTGTTCAGTGGGATTGGAAGGAGGTAGAGGTGGGGTGATATTTGTGTGTTTGCGTATGTTCTTGTTGATTTGATATGTTGTAACCGTTCTGTAATAACATATATATATATATATATATATATATATATATATATATATATATATATATATATATATATATATATATATATATATATATTTATATTTATATATATATATATATATATATATATATATATATATATATATATATATATATATATATATATATATATATATATATATATATATATATTGGCAAAATAACTAGAAATCTAGAAATATTGTTACTCACTAAGACCAAAAATTTCATCGAATATATTGATATTTTATTTCATACATAAAAATACTTGATAGATGTTAGATGGATAGTTCTATACTAGTATGGTAGCGTCCTATTTACGATCTCATGTAATACCATCCAATAGTCTATTCGAGATCTTGATGCGATCTTGACTTTAGGGTATTTGGATACGGAGCAATATCATCATCATATAAAGCGCGCGATAAATGATTTCAATAAAATATTAATTTTTCACATCCATCGAAATTTATAGCAACTATAAACTTGTGCAAACTGAAATATTTGATGCGGCGTTGACCAGTTCCTTTTGAGTATTGAAAATAGTGTCATGAAAAGAAAATCTACTACTAGCTATGCTTCTTAATTTCAAGAAAAGAGTTCAGGAAAGGTAGACTGAACGCAAAAAACAGCGTTTCTGTTTTCATTCTTTATTTCAAGCAAGATACTCAGTTAGAGCATTTTCCACAATGATCGAAAAATTACTGAAGACGAAGAGAAATGTTACAATTACTTCCGAATGAGCCCAGGCCCAGATACTTTTAATTTGTTGGAAGAGCTTTAACTACTTCTTGTATCAGAAACTGTGAAACCACCTTCCATTCATTTGCTTTTTAACTAGATCTTTGTAATCGTGACTTGTTCCATGTTATTTAATTAAATTACACTTTATTGGTCAAATAAATATTCACTATTACCTACTATTTTTGTATGCATGCGTGCAACGATATGCTAATGATACTGAAGATACTGTAGTAATATTCGGCGAGTCGTGTGAAAATAAGCATAGACTTGAATTGTTGACCAAAATCGCAGCGAAAAAAAATGGCGCGATTTCAGTAGAACAAGTCGCGTGTTGAAGTGATATAGCGTCGGCTCTATCATACCTTCTATAGTATCGCTCATGTGTGAAAGCGACTGATTAATTAATAATAGTGAGATAGTGTAATTTTTTACCAAACTTTGAAACTTAGGAAGCCTAGTTTCAGCGATCCACTTTGCGGATCGAAACGGAACCCAGCCTACGCTTTTCATGATAACGAAGGTCGAAAATGGCAAAGTACTTATACTTTTAGCATAATAAACAATCTGCTATTATTTTTTCAAATTCCCTGATCAAAATCTCGTACTCGTTTAATATTACTTACACCACCTCCTCCTAGAGTTTGTTCGTGTTGCCATTTATTCAAGTCTAAGGTGTTGAAGTTATCTTCGAAGATTAAGTCACCTGAACAAATAACACCTCTTGGCGCAGACGTTCCACTAGCCGTGGTCACACTTTGTGTGCACTGAGGTTGAGGTGTAACACCATGTATAATCTCGAAAGTCAGGCTCAGAATTGTTAAGAGATTGCTCATATTTTCCAGTGAAACCTAAAACATAAAAAAGAACAGCCTTCTTCTATATTTCAGACATAAGAATTAAACCAGTTACCCTCTGCTTACGTTATTCATCAATACATAAAGGGAAGACCGGAGCTGGTTGGACATAGGGGCACAATGGCACTTTCTGATAGTTTTCAATTTATAGTACGATAGCGCTGTCATCTATAGGTGAAACACTGAAAGCGATAAGGGATCACAGCCACTGACCGAATGCAGAAACGAACGCGACGTCTTTCCATAATTCAATGAACCTAGTGTGTGTGTGAAAAAAACAAGTATAAGTTCGAACGATAATTTTTCCAGGAATTTAATGGAATGTAGGGAGTGTTTTAAAACCACTGATATATGCAAGCAAATTAAGATTGTCAAATATAATAGAACAAGAAATATACTTTGCTTTTAAGAAAATCAGATCGAAAAGATTATTTGAAAAAATTGGGGCATAGTGGTCCCACAAAATTGGGGTACAATATTTTTCCGAGCATTGACCAGTGAACCCCAAATCAAAATAACCTTTTTTTTTTGTTAATAAAACTTTTGTACTTAGTGCTTGTTTCGTTTAAGAGCTGTAAAATGGTTCAAAAGCAAAAAAAAAAGAAATAGGAAAAACGAACCCAAATTTGATGATGGAAGCTATTAATAGTAGGTACACACATTGGCAGATTGTCCACAAAACGAGCATCAACGATATTTGCCAATCCTCGAACAACTCAAAAGGTACATAAATAAGTGTATAGATCAAGATATTAAC